>JAXGGA010002043.1:0-132755 GCA_038373865.1 Uloborus plumipes | reverse complement strand
GTCAACATTGCATGAGATTATTTCCCTCGCCTTTCCACCCCTTCTCTTTAAACAGGAATAGTTTGCACATAAATTTTCCAATAACTATAAGCACCGACAATAAACTGTCTATACTACAATCGCAACCTTTCTTTCTGGGCAAAAACATCGTGAGTCAGCGTGACGTTTAGCCTATGAAAACGAGCTAGATAAAACTCGAACAGGCGCTATTTTTGACGATTTAGAGGAGGATACGGCAGACTGCTTGTGAGCTCTTCTTGGCTCCACCCGTAAGTGGACAGTCACTGCCAAGTTTAAGTCTGTTCTTAAAATAGACAGTGTAATCATCATTATCTTACATATTAAAACCTAACAATTAACGCGACAAATGTTTTACATGACACGGGTACTTTTTAAAAATTTGGAAAGGAAATTTTAAAAAACCCAACAGCTTCAAAATTAAAAACTAAAACTTTATGCCAACATTGACGATATTCCTTTTTTTTAGCCCCCCCTTACATCTGTTTGACAGTAAAACAAGAAATACTTTAAACTAAAAAAAGAAAGATAAATATTCAAACTGAAAAAAGTACTGGGATCTGAAATAATGTGACCCCAAAAAACAAAGAAAAATTTTTTCACTTTTTAAACAGTTTCATTTGTATCGGAGAAAGACATAATTTCTTGCGTTCTCCTGAATAAAAAAAAAAAAAAAAAACGAAAACTTTTTAACAACCTTTTTTCCTAGAGATGAGTGGTTTCATTATTATAATAATTAGTTTTTACTGAATCTGAGTCTCAAAGCATATTTTGGCCTTTCGTTAGATAAGTAGCTCGATCTGTCGTGCGGAGTAGCGAGCGTGAGCGCGCTATATCGTAAAACTTACTCGTTATCACTTGTTCGGATAAAAGAAAGCGTGACAAGATATTTGTTATTCATCTGAAGCTGGCTCTTTTTTTTGGCCGCTTTTTTGGAAGAATCTAAACGCAAATTATTTATTATTTTCTTTCCTAAAAGCAGGTTTAACACAAAAAAGAAAAAAGAAAAAAAAAATCTGAAAAAATGCCAAAAGCTGTTAAATTATCTTTCCTGCTCCTTTGGATTTTAGAAACAAATGCCAGCTATGATTAAAATAGCAAAACCATTCAAATACGCTGATAAAAAAGCATACACTTTATTTGATTTTTTTAAAGGTACAACTTCATTATCGCGCTGATTTAACTATGTTTTTAATTTCATTTTACAAAAGCGCCAAACAAATTGCTACTTAATTTCTGCGGCTTTTAATATTCTAAAGAATGTATAAACAATAGAAAGTGATAAAATAATATGAGCCTCACCTTTTGGAAGTATAAACAGCGCAAAATAAATACTATTTTTGTTTTGTTTTCCTGCATGCTTTTGAAATATTTTTAATCCATTTATTTAACTGGTATTTAAGAATACATTCTCTTTAAAAATTTTCATTTTGTAAATGAATAAAAAAAACAAAAAAACAAAGAGTGTGACTAATCAGTTGGTATTCGAAATATTTAGCCTTCCCCAGACGAATTTCCACTCAGAAGCTTATATTTATTTGCATTGAAAAGGGGTACCTTGAAGCTACAAAAAAGAGGAAAGGGGGTGGGGGGAGCATCAAGGGGGATTGTAGACACCCCCCTACGTGTCTGCAAAGACTTGCTGTTTTGTGGTTTATCTCTTCTCTGTATACTATTTTTAGTTGTGCAGGTACATTACGTTTAAACTTATAAGAACTTATATAACTACAATACACCCTCGATTATCTGCGGAATGTGGGCACGGGTATCGCAGATATTCCGAAAAAAAGCATTAAATAAGGGGTGAAGATAAAAAATGTTTTTTGCTTTAAAATAATTGTATTCCACCTAAAACGTGATATGTACATGCAAAGAGTGGGATGGAGCGAAAACAAAAATTTTGGAATTTTATTTTGTAATACCTGGAAAAAGCTGTGCATGTGTAAGTATAATACGCGTGTAAAATATTACCAAGTTTGAGCAACTTCTTTAGGGCCCTACCAGGGCGTGAATTTCTTTAAAAATACAAAAAAAAAAAAAAAAAAGGAAATTTTTCCATTTTATATACACTTTAATAAAGGGCTCTCACTTTTAAACTGTATATAGCACTACTATGTTCTTTGTACTCATTACCGTTTTAGAATTATTGGGAGGGATTGAGCTCGATTTGTAATCACGCCAGTGCAATGTGTTTTGTGCTCTTTCTATTGTCAAAATAAATAAATATAGCTATTGTTTCTCTGAACATGAAAACGCAAAGTGAATGCTGAGGGAAGACGCATGTACTCTACGCTACTTCAGAGGGGCGAGCCACTTTTTTAAAACGGTATACAAATATACGTGCTAATCAGTTTTTTTTTATCATTCTCAGTTCGAGTAGAGTCGTTGTGGCACTAATACCATCCTTATTGTTGTCCCATGTTTGTATGCGCTGTATTTTAAATTAAAAACAAAAATCAAGAAAATACATCTAGTACTTTCTTAAAGCCACAGAGGGAACAATTGCCTCTCTTAATTCTCCTCACAGATAATATTAGTGTTACATAACGGCGGGTCTCTGCTACATTTTAAATACTTAGAATGAAATGTATTTATTTATAAAAAAAATCGGAGGCCTAAAATAGCGAACTTTTATTTTGCCTGTATGCGAGGAGTCGTATTTATTAAGCCAATTTCAGTTTAATTATGCTTTTTATATTTTCTTTGATTTCCTAAGTACAATAGAATCAATGCTTTGATTTTTATTTAAAATGCACAAATTATATTTATTTTATACATTTTTCTAGTCTTTTAAAACAGATTCTATTTTAAATAAAAGCAGTCGTGTGGAAAAAAAAGACACACTATGTTCAATAACGAATTGCAAGAATTATTTGTTTTTTGAATGTATGTGAAAAGATGGGGAAAGGTAGGAATGCCTTAAACTTAAATTGTTGGCGAGACAAAATTCTAAAATTGAACAAATAACTTTTCAAAAATAAAACTTGAATTTTTCCCAAATAATACGAACAAGCAGACATATCATGCACATGCACACATAACATGAGGGGGAACACTGAGCACCGTTAAAAATACTGAAAGAAAGAAAAACATAAAAAATCTGGTATGGACCCCACACTACTTCCTTTTACGTGTAAATTTCTTACTAGTTGCCTTAAGTGTTAAAAAAAAATGCTTGGAGTGAGCAAGGTAACAATTCAAATATTTAATCCCCTAATCTGCCACGAAACAATGCAAAAAATATTTTGCAATGGTTAATTTTCTAAATATTGCTGATTTTAATATCATTCAGTGAATTTTTCGCAAAATATCGTCAATAGCGCCAAGTTGAACCCAAATTCAAAAAATAATTTTTTCGCCAAATTTGTCTGGCGTCAAACATTTGGCGACCAAAAGCTTGGCGACATATCGCCAAGTGGTCGCGCCAATTCATATCACTTGAGTCTGCATTGAAATAAACACCCCCTTGGGAACATTCAAATGCAACTACAAGAGGAGGTGCACAACTAGACCATCCTCAGAGCCTACATACCAAGCTAGAAGCTTCTACGACATATAGATTTTGAGTTATGCGACCCACATACATACATAAGCACACACGTACATACAGACGTCACGAGAAAACTCGTCGTAATTAACTCGGGGGTGGTTGAAAAAAATTTTTCGGCTGCTTATATGTTGGTAGGTACATATGCACGTGCTGACAGGTCAAAAAAACTAAGGAATTTTCATTCGGGGGTAAGCAAAATCAAAATTTAGACTCAAATTTGAGTGATTTTTTTTCGCGATCACAATACTTCCTTTACTACGTAAAAGGAAGTAAAAAAAAGGTTACAACATTGTCGGCAAATTTTTCGAATAAATAAAACAAAATTTTTGGAGTAAGGACATTTTGGTAGGTCACAATGACCTTCCATCAGAGTGACCTCTAAGAGGAGGGACGCAATTTTTCAAGTTCGCCACGCGCAGGGCTCCCTAGCTACGCTACTGAGTATGATACAGCATATTTTATAGTAATAAACTAAAAATTGCTAATATAACAGCAATAAACTGTACAATTGATAAATTTACAGAAATAAACTGTGAAATTGCTAATTTTACAGTAATTAACTGTAAAACTGCTAGTTTAAGTTTATAAAAGCGCATTTTACTGTTTTAAACTGGAACCTCTGCTGCCAGTATTATAGTGTTGCTTTTACAGTATGATACAACTAAATTTTACGGTGATAAACTGTAAAATTTTTTACTTTACAGTAAGAAACAATAAAATTACTAGTTTTGCAGTTAATTACTGTGCATTTCAGTTTTAAATTGAAACCTCAGCTGCCAGTACCGTAAAAACAACAGTTCATTTTTTGCAGTGTATCAATCTGTGCTTTTTGACAAAAGTTCGTGGAAATAGTTCCTAGCGTATTATTACCTCAGTACTAAATCTGACACTGGAAGTCAGACTGAAGAGATTTAATGCAGTATTGACGTATTATCAGCAAACTCATTTTGCCATTTGATCTAAGTTATTGAACTGTCAGTTACAGCTTTGCCTCCAATAAATATTGCAATTTGGGGGAGGCTGCTCAATAACTGCAATTCATCTCTCTTAGCTAGAACTATCTGCAGTAGAAAGATATTGCTGTGATTTATATGAGCAGTTGGAATAGAAGAAACGAAATCTAGGATGTTGTTTTCTGACAGAAAAATGTGCTAAAAAATAAGTGAGCAAGATTTAAAAACTGTCTTTATTATGGTGGGAGTGCGGTGTGTGTATGTGTGTGTGTGTGTGTGCGCGTGTAATTTACACATTTTTCCCACGATTCTTACAAAAATGTATCATATTAGTTTATTAAAGCATATAAAGTAGTAAACGTAATAGAAAGAAAATTAAATCGAAACAGAAAATTAATTTCGCTGAAGCAGATATGTAGATGTTCTTATATTCTTTATTACAGGATTTCATTGTGTTTTATTCAGTGTTTCAGGCGTATTATTTTTGCTATTATTACTTTTTGACTTCTTTTTATTTAACCACAGCCATCATTTTATGAAAAAGTACAGCCATGAAGACCTACACAGTAAAGTTGCGGGAAAATTATTTTCTGATGCCAAAACACAGAGTTTTTGAAATTTTGATTTTCAAAACTTCAAATGTTCCTTTAGGCTCATGGACATTTCTGTACCTCAGAACCAGACTAACGTAAGTCCATTTTCGTCATTTTTCGGTAGAGGGGAAAAACGATTGTCGAATACATCGTTTTTCCCCTCTACTAAAAAATGACGAAAATGGACTTACGTTAGTCTGGTTCTGAGGTACAGATTTTATCCACCCCATTTGAAGTTCAAGTATATTGATTTAAGATAGTGATTTATTAGAGTTTGGTAAAATTGAAGCTATCAACATCCATGTTTTCGTTCAAGGAGTCAAACCGACTCGTTTTTCCAACACATGTCTCCTTATTAATACGCCTTTTATTAGTTTCACATGTGGGTTTGTTTGTTTGTTTGTATGTATGTATGTAACTCTGAATAAAAGATAAAATTCACGTTCTTTACAAATATAAAAGTAATATATTTAATACTATTATTAATACTAAAGGCTAAACTATATTATTGCATGTTGATGTATTATAAGTGTTTCAGTTGTTTGTGTATGTAACTCTGAATAAAAGATAAAATTCACGTTCTTTGCAAATATAAAAGTAATATATTTAATACTATTATTAATACTAAAGGCTAAACTATATTACATGTTGCTGTGTTATAAGTGCATGTAAACTTAGCGGAAATTCAATACTTTTGAAAATCAGAGGAAAATCAGTTAGAAAATCATGAAATGTAGTTAAACCTTTAGTATTAATGGGATAGTATTAAGTATATTACTTTTATATTTATAGAGAAAAAACTCTCTAAAAGCGTATTTGGAAGTTTTTTTAAAAACTATAATTAAATTATTTTTGTTTAATATCAAAACTCACTCTCGGGCATAATCTGCTATGATTTTTTTTAAATATGTACCCAGAAAATATGATAAGAATAGTTTACTGTAAGCCCATTTTTTTTTCACATGCTGAACATTTTTCGAAAATTGATGTGTTTCATTTTGATAAATTAGTCCTCATATATAATTGGTTAAAAAGTCTCTTATTTAGTTAGAAACTAACTTGAAATCAGTGTTTATTTTTTAACAAAAAAAGTTATTAATTTTCTGGTCACTGAATATTAAACTAGGTCAAATCGATACCTGCATCTAAATAGAGACTATTCAGGATGGTTATTCTAAAGCAATGTATTGCTTTATAATTACCGAACATTCTACAATCGCAATGTGTTCTCTTCAAGGAGTACGCATTATACGAGTCCTCATATATAATTGGTTAAAAAATCTCTTATTTAATTAGAAACTAACTTGAAATCAGCGTTTCTTTTTTAACAAAAAAAGTTATTAGTTTTCTGGTCACTGAATATTAAACTAGGTCAAATCGAGCGCCGTCAACCCTCTCTCTACACCCGAACGACCACACTCTACCAGGACTGGTATCACTATACACACACAACAAACAAAACAGCGCGACAGTCTACTATAAACATATACTCGTGTCGAGCGCACCCATTCTTCTCGACTAACGCTCATGCCTCCGGTGTACACACCGTGCGAGACTTCGTCACTACACCCACGCTCTCTCGGCTTACTTCACCACCCAAATCCTCTCCAACGTACACTCCACCTCCCGACCACCGAGCGACGCTGACACTCTACAACACAGCATGAGAGCGATCCATATCTCTCACTCAACCACAAACTCCTACAGAAGTGATCACCTCCTACGCATCTCTTTCTAGCTGGTCCCAGCAAAACATCTCTAAACCTCCACAACACATACACTCTGCCTCGTACTCACCTGCATATCTACAATACATAGACAGAGACACTCTCTCTCACACAGACACCACTACTCAACACACACGACACACCTCTGCCTTACTCATCACTATTCAATACTACTCCACACGCTACCACAACTCTCCTCATTCACGCATAATCACGCGAGCTACGCTTCTCGACTAAATAGCGTCCGCGCCAAATCTCACAATTCGCAGATCCCACTCCTCACACACGAAATATAGCGATCTCTCTCTCAAGACGACACCACTCTCTACATGAACTCGAGACTAGTATCTCTCAGTCTCACCCGACGCGGTGCCGGATGATTTGTCCGCGAGCCACGCACTCACTAAGTTTAGCACACTGGAGCTGTATATGCGCCCTACTCCTCTCTCATCTCTAGATCTATCGTCGCTCTACTTGTTCTCGAAACATGACACGACAACTCTCTCATCACAATCTCCTACACTCGCAACTACGACTCAGATAAACAGACTACTCTAGCCGCATCCTCTCTCACTTATCATACTACCAACGCAACTCTAACATCTCTCTCTCGCAACAACAAATCATGCTCAAAGACACTTTCTCCCACACTGCTCTCATACGCTATCAGTCTTCATCACGAATCAATCCTCTATCCTTATCCGACTCGAGAGTCACACATCAACGACTCGCATTTTGACGATCTACTAAACAACATCCATCCAACGAATTCTCGTCTACATCTACTCAGAATGCGCTGCGCGCACACACCATAGCAAGCTTCTAAAGCTGATATGCGAATATGAACGTCATCATCTCTCAGTCCTAGGACATGGGCGACACGATTATCCGATCGCTTAGTCATCACTCAGGCGTCACCAGTAAGCTCGAGCGCACGCTCACACATATAAACTTACTGCTTGACGTGACAGCAGAGTCACTGACGCTCAGAGAGACTACTATCTTTCTACTCTTCTTCTATCATATCGTGCAATCATCTCTTACTGCTATCCAATTTTAACTGAGCATTTGCAATTGGAGATCAGCCTATAAGCACCATACTGCACACAATCTCTTGGACACACACTTAGTGAATTTACTGATGTGCGCACAGAAATATCTTTTCTCGAGATCATAACGCTCTCTTCAAAACTGACGAAATATACTGCGATATATACATCTAGCGAGTTCGAAATCATTCTAAGATCGTTTAAACAACACGAACGCGAGACAGCGCGAAGCGTTCCAGAGTGTGATGTACGTAGCTCTCTCTTATGCAGCAGTTATCAGAGCGGCAATACACGAGATCACGAGCGGGCACCCTTCAAACTACACTCACTCTACACAGCGCATCTATCATCTCATACAGAGTCTGCAACGATGCGAGAGCAGACTGACTCTGCACCTAGTGTGCGCACTATGTGCTGCGAGATCTATGAGAGTATATATGATAGATCTGGCAGGAGGGTATAGCGAGGCTAGTATAGTTCAATTGGTATATCTGGTACGCATACACTGCATTGTCACGAGCTTAAGTGCAGCAGTTATATATCAGTTATAACATGTTTCAGAGTAGTGAACAGTTCTCTGACACACATTCAGCTGTATTGGCAGGTTTCTATGCAAGGAGTAGTGAGCTTCTTATATGAGTCTAGACTTCTGTGATTCTATGAAATTAGTATAGGTGAGAGAGGCACAGAGATGAGAACATCTCAGATCTTAGTCTCAGCGATGTTGCGCGGTTTGTGATTTGAGTGCAGTGTTCACATCGTGTGAGATGTCAATATGAGGTGAGGTCTGTGTCTGATCACTGGGTGAAGGATGAGGATACTCGGTAGTCGCCACATATGGTGGTCTACACACACAGAGTGAGGAGGAGAGGATTACTACACATTAATGTATATGGTCTTGTGCGAAGCAGTGATGTGAGTAGCTTTCTCACTAGAGCTAGTGTTCATTCAGATATGGATGAGTATGACGAGATGTCTGCGGTCAGATGGACACACACTTCAGTGGTTTCAGTGGTGATCATGTTAGACACTCGACACACATGAGGGGACTCTTGGATACGTTTTTGATATTTGTTTGTTAGTTATGTTTTGTTTGTTGGGGGTAATTTAGAAATTTGTTTTGTTGTTCCGACCAGAAGATAGTGTGAGTATGAGATGGTGTCTCACAGTAGTAAAGGTTCTACACTAAGGCAGTAGGAGTGTTAGTGAGCTTATACAGGATTATGTGTTGTCGAGGATGTTATTCGGGGGGGCACAGAAGAGTGGCTAGGGGTGATTGTATGGTGAGTCTACATCAGAACAGTAGATAGTGTGGCGTGAAGCATCTCATCAATATTCTGGAGTTTTATATCTGTTTGTGAGTGGTGTGGTCTTGTGATCATTTGTCACACATGAGGGGTACTCTCATAAGTGTGTGAGTGATATCTCTAAAATGTTTGGATCAGGAGATCTGTGATTTTTAGAGTGTTGAGAGCGATTACACTAGTCATGTAAGGACACTAGAGTTGTAGTGATGAGTAGTTGATGATTGATTATCGGTAGGCTCTATATGACTAGTGGCGTATACTATACGTAGATACGAGGATGCATAGATTGCGTAGGCATGTGTATGGTGTCTCATCATGCTCGATATCGATATTTAGTATAAGATAGTGATATTTTGGTTGGTACACACATGGGTCAGGCATGAGATAGGGGTGAATTGGATTATTTTCATCAGTGAGAATATCTGTAAGTCTCTATTTGCTTTGTAGTGTAGTAGTGTTTGACTATAGTCAACTTGTGATGACTTGTTTGTTGTTATTTCTATGATTATGCTTAGTAGTGTATGATTTTAGAGAGAGAGATGTAGGTTATGAGATACATGTGACAGACGATTAGAGAGGGTAGAGAGAGCACATTGAAAGATTGTTGCGGGGGGTGGTTGGGGATTTGAGTATGGTGTGTGTTATTTATGGTATGTTATGGTATTTTGTGGTGGATGAAGGTTGGTTTGTTAAGGTGGGTAACATATGTCATGGTGGGATTTTTTTATTATGGTACAGATGTCATCTGATCGGTTGTGACAAATTCTAGATTCTCGATTACAGGGAGAGCTGAGATAGTAGGACTGTTGGATAGTAGGTCTGCTCTTAGGGGTTGCGTTAGACACGTAGAAGAGTGTGGGTGCGCGGACGCAGGTGTTTGTGTGTGTTGTGGGTGATTTTTGTTTGAGTTAGTGTGTGTGAGGGTGGTTTGTGTGTGTGGGTGTTTGGGGGTGGTGGTTATTAGTTTTGTAGTGTGTTGTTTATGGGGATTGTTAGGTTGGGTGTTTTGGTGTATGGTGTGATAGGTTTGTTGGAATGTTGCGTCTTGCGGTTTGTGGTTGGGGTAGGTTTTGTTGATAGGGTGTTGTGTGTGTTGGGTTGGGGATGGTTAGGGGTTGTTGTGTTGTGATGGTTTGTTTGTTGGTTTGGTGTTAGTTTGATTGTTGTGTTATGGGGGGTTTTTGGTTTAGTGGGTGGGTGTTGGTTGGGTTGGGGTATGGTGGTGTTGGTGGTGGTGTTGGGTGATGATTTCGTGTTGTGTTTTGAATGTTGGGGTGGTGTAGTTGGGTTTGTTTTGTCATGGGGTGTTGGTGGTTTGGTTTTGTGAGGGTAGGTGGGTTTGGGTTGGGTGTGTGGGTGGGTTGTGGTGGTGGGGTTGGGTGTTGGTGGGTTGTGTTGGGGATGGTGCTGAGGGTGTGGGGTGTTGTGTTTTGTTGTGGGGGTGGGTTGGTTGTGGTTTGTGGTGTAGTGTGTTTGTTGTGTGTGTTGGGTGTGTGGTTGGTTGGTGGGGTAGGTGGGGTTGGGGGTGGTGTGGGGGTGTGGGGTGGGTGGGGGGGTGGTGGGGGGGGTGGGGGGGGGTGGGCGGGGGGGGGGGGGGGGTGGGTTGGTGGGGTGGGGGGTGGTGGGGTGGGGGTGGGTGGGGGGGGGGGTGGTGGGGGGGTGGGTGGTGGGGGGTGGGGGGGGGTGGGGGGGTGTGGGGGGGGTGGGGGTGTGGGGGGGGGTGGTGGGGTGGGGTGGGGTGGTGGGGGGGGGTGGGTGGGGGGGGGTGGGTGGGTGGGGTGGGGGGTGGGGGGGGGTGGGGGTGGGGGTGGGGGGGTGGTGGGGGTGGGGGGGTGGTGGGGGTGGGGTGGGGGTGGGTGGGGTGGTGGGTGGGGGGTGGGGGGGGTGGGGTGGGGGTGGGGGGGGGTGGGTGTGGGTGGGGGTGGGGGGGTGGGGTGGTGGGTGGGGTGTGGGGTGGTGGGTGGGTGGGGTGGTGGTGGTGGGGGGGGTGGGGTGGGGTGGGGGGGGGTGGTGGGGGGGTGGGGGGTGGGTGGGGGGGGTGTGGGGGGGTGGGGGGTGGGGGGTGGGGGGGGTGGTGTGGGTGGGGGTGTGGGGTGGGGGGGTGGTGGGTGGTGGGGGTGGGGGGTGTGTTGGGGTGGGTGGGTGGGGGGGTGGTGGGGGTGGGGGTGGGGGGGGTGGGGGTGGGGTGTGGGGGTGGTGGGTGGGGGTGGTGGGGGGGTGGGGTGGGGTGGGTGGGTGTGGGGGGTGGGGGTGGGTGGGGTGGGGGGTGGTGTGGGGGGGGTGGGGTGGGGGGGTGGGGTGGGGTGTGGGGGGGGTGGTGGTTGTGGGGGGTGGGGTGGGGGTGGGGTGGGTGTTGGTGGGGTGGTTGGGGTGGGTGTGGGGTGGTGTGGGGTGGGGGGTGGGGGTGGTGGGGGGGGTGGGGTGGGGGGTGGGGGGGGGTGGGGTGGTGTGGGGGTGTGGGTGGGGTGGGGTGGGGGTGGTTGGTGGTGGGGTGGGGGTGGGTGGTGTGGGGGGTGGGTGTGTGGTGGGGTGGGGGGTGGTGGGGTTGGGGTGGTGGGGGTGGTGGGTGGGGTGTGGGTGTGGGGGTGGGGGGTGGTGGGGTTGGTGGGGGGTGGGTGGGTGGGGTGGTGGGGGTGTGGGTGTGGGTGTGGGGGGGGGTGGGGGGGTGTTTGGGGGGGGGTGGTTTGGTGGGTTGGGGTGGGGTTGGGTGGTGGAGGGAGGGGGGTGGGTGTGTGGTTGTGGGTGGTTGTGGATTGGGGGGGTTTGGGTGGTGTGGGGTGTTGTGGTGGGGGTGTGTGTGTGGGTGGATGTGGGTTTATGTGGGGGGTGTTGGGGGGGGGGGGTTTGTGTTGGTGTGTTGGTGGTTTTTGTGGTGGGTGTTGGGGTGGTATGATTTTTATGGGGGTTGGGTGGGTTTGTTGTGAATTTTTAATTTGTTTATTAGTTGTGGTTTTGATTGTGGTTTTTTTGGGGTGGGTTGTGTTGGTTGGAGGTTAGTAGGGGATTTTTGTTTGTGGGGATATTTTGGTGTTGTTGGTTGTGGTGGTTTTTGTGACATGTTTTTTTTAGAGGTTTGGTAGAGGGGAAGGTTATTTGTGGGTTTGATTGGAGGTGGTTTGGGGTGGGGAGGGGATGATGTGGTGGTGTTGTGCATTTTGATCGTGTACATTATTGAAGGCGCAGATCTAAGTTTGAGCAATAACTCCAACTAGTTTCTGTTCTTTTCCTTCTGGCTTTATCTATAGTAGGTAATGTGACGAGATAAAATCCTGGGACAGCCCGTGACAGTTTTATATTTCGTTTCAACATGAAATTATTTTTTTTTTGGCTGAGAAGTCATACATGTATTGAAGAACATTGAAAACTCGAACATTGAAAATCCGAACGTGCAAAAGTAAAGCGTTTAGTACGGTATTGTATGTTATAAACTTTCATATTGTATTATCCCTTTATTTTATTAAATGGCACATTATTTTTCAAAACGTTATCTCCCTGGTTATTTTTGAAAATCCGAACTGCCTATGGAATTAATCAGATGAGATTATTAACGTTCTATTGCATGTATGTATTTTAAGATGAAAAAATGCTACTGGCATTTTTAAGTATTAAATTCAAAAAAAAAAAAAAAAAGTGCAAAACGAAATGTTTAACTTTATGTGGAACGAAGAACAATTTGCTTTTTTTTAAACTAACGTCATAAAGAATATATTATAAAAGAAAAGTCTGTATTAAAAAAACGAGTCATAGGTTATTTTGTTAAAAGTAAGAAAACACACATGTATCCAAAAATACGTCCCGATTTTCATAGGTTCATTTAAAAACTGAAAAAATAAAAAAAAAAAATAAAAAATAAATAAAAATATATTGTGAAACATATGTAAGTAACTGTCGAATACAAATTCGCTCACTGATTTGAACTCCTTTCTTAGAACAAGTCACGTAGTTTCCAAGGGTGCACTGATCGAAAGTATTCATCTAATGTTCAAAAAAAAAAATATATATATATATATATATATATATGTATATACACTGCTCGACATTGAAAATGCAACACCAAGAAGGAGTGGTAAGAAATTCATGCAAATTTTACCGTAGACGCACGTCACTGAGTTATGCAAATGATATGAAATGCGCAGCTCTCCGACGCACGTGAAGTAAGATATAAGAGAATGAAGTTGAAAAGTGGGCTATGTTCATGTTGGTTTTTCTGCCAGACTAATTATCGGAGAAATTTGGTTTTTGTCTCGAAGGATACGTGTGATAGGAGGAAATGCCACGCCGTCCTCAACGAAGACACTTCCAGCGTATAGACGACTTTACAATGGGTATGGTGATCGGACCGAGAAGGGGAGGTTGGTCCATACGTCAAATTGCAGCTGATACCCACATGGATGCAAGCACTGTGCATCGGCTGTGTCGGAGATGGTTGGAAAGAGGAAATGTAGCCGCATTGAGGGGTGCAGGTGCAGCCAGAGTGACGTCAGACAGCTTGGATCGACGGATTCACCGACACGCTGTGGCGGACCCGCAAGTCACTTGTACGTCGATTCTGAAGCACGTGCAAGGTACCCTGGATGTGTCGACCAGAACCATTTCCCGTCGACTGGTTGCACGTGGCCTGCAATTACGGCGCCCGCTAAGAAGACTGCCATTGACCTCACAGCACAGACTCCAACGTTTGGAATGGTGCCGGACCAGAGCGACGTGGATGGCAGAATGGCAAACCGTAGTGTTCTCAGATGAATCCCGCTTCTGTTTGTCCAGCGATAGTCATCGCATACGTGTGTGGCGTCAACGTGGAGAAAGATCGAATCCGGCAGTAACTGTGGAACGCCCCACAGCGCGACAACGTGGCATAATGGTTTGGAGCGCTATTGCATACAATTCCGTATCACCTCTAGTTCGTATTCGGGGCACTATGACGGCCCAACGATATGTAGATAATGTACTGCGGCCGGTGGCAATCCCCCACCTTCAGGGTCTGCCAAATGCAATTTTTCAACGGGATAACGCCCGGCCTCACAGTGCTCGAATCAGCCAACATGCTCTACTAGGTGTACAGATGCTTTCCTGGCCACCATACTCTCCTGACTTGTCACCAATCGAACATGTGTGGGACGTGATTGGACGCCGTTTGCAGAACCTGTCACTGCCTCGTTCAGAGGACGAACTGTGGCAAATGGTTGAAAGGGAATGGAGTGCCATCCCTCAGGATACCATCCGCAGGCTTATTGACTCCATGCCTAGACGTGTTTCTTCGTGCATCGCTGTCCGCGGTGGTCCTACTTCTTACTGAGCCGACGCCGTCCTCGCTCTAAATTTTGCTTATTTATTTTGAAATAAATATCACTTATTGTTCCATGCTGTCTCTGTCTCCTTACCAAATTTCATCAATTTCTGACCACTCCTTCTTGGTGTTGCATTTTCAATGTCGAGCAGTGTAGATACACGCACACACATCCATTAAAGATAATACATATTTTCATTATTTTGACCTTCATACATTTATTCTCTTTATAGCTTATTTATTTTGAAATAAATAAGCTATAAATAATGAAGATATAAATAATGATAATTTTGAAATAAATAAGCTATAAGCTACCTTTTAACTGTCATGCCCGAGATAATCTCGGGCACAGCACTGGTGTTTGAAAATGTCACGCCCGAGTATTACTCGGGGTATTTTTTTTTTTTTTTTTGAGTGCATCGTATTGTTATACCCGAATATATATCGGGAGACGTTTATTTCGGATTCATCTCTTTGCCAAACCCGATTGTTTCTCGGGTTTGTGCTTGGAAAAGTGTTTTCAGTTATACCACACAAGACTGAATTACTGAAAAGTATTCACTTTTATTTATTTATTTAAGTTATTTATTTTTTTAAAAATATTTTTTTTTTTCATTTTTGGAAAATAATGCTCCACTAGAAGCGAACTTTACAACTGCCATGTTGAGTGGCAGCCGCCTCAAGCAAACATGCAGTGGCTACAAAACTTTTAATATTTTACTCATGTGCTTCAAAATATCAATTTTTAACTACTAGGTATATTTTAATTTGTTCTAAACATTTGATTTTGCAATAAAAAAATTTGACAATTTGTGCACCCAAATCATCAAAATAACTTGACAGTTAAAGGGTTAAGATTAATCAGAATCTGTCGATGTTATCATGAGGAAGATTAATGAGAAATTAAACCACTCGAAAAGTGACGGGAGTAATGGAGTGAAAATACTTTTGTTATATCTAGATAACATGGCTTCGTTAAGTGTAGCTACGTAAAAGCACGTACTGAACTACTGTTTAGAAAAATTCAACATTTATCTTATTAAAAATTATTGGGTATTCCAGAATGATGTTTAATTTTGAAAATCAATAAACGAAAAACATTGCAGGATACAAATGTATCGCTTGCTGAATTTTACTTGGATCATCTAAGATTTTTATTGCAGCAACGTGTGTAGTTAGTTAAAAATCCGAGTTAAAAATAGCGTCACATTTTACACCGTTTTGAATATTCAGTTACCGGTTGCGACAACATGTGGCTAAATAGGTTTGGGACATCTAAGGAAAAATTAACTCCTTCATAACTGTTTTCAGTGTTTTGCTACGTAATCTGTGTAGCAGTGCTTGCAAAATATTGAATACCGCAAAAGAAGAAAAAAAAAAAAGGAAAATGATGGTGTCACGGATATTTCCTCGCTGTTTTTGCGTACTTACAGCACCACATGTTCGCACAAACGGCAACTAAATCTATCTGAAAATTGGTGGCATAAAAGTTTCTAATGTACCAATCATGAAGAAGTAAACACATTTCTGTTGCGTACTATTTAACTATTACTGAATTTCAAAGTAAGTTTTGAGGCATCTCGTGCAACATTTTATATGCACAGTAACATGCTTTATATTTTACCTCATACATACTATGAGCAACTTTTATTTAAAAAAAATCAAAGATTTTATCTATTTTAAACTTCATTATTTTGGGATGAACTTAATTTTGTGTGACCCTTATTGCTAGAAAATATTTTTAGTACAATGAAATTCCGTTTCAATAAACTTCAAAAGAGCACAAATTTTGTTCGTTGTAATGTGCATTTTGCTGCAATGGTATTAAAACAATGAAATGGAAATTAAATCGGAAGTTACATTTATTTCGTTAAAACGATTACTTCGTTGTATTGGTGTTCGTTGCCTCGGGATTTTACCATATAAAATAAATACATTAATGTACTTGTTTATTTAAGTTTTTCATTTTTGGTTCCTTAATAAAGTTAATGATCAAATCATCATCAAATATCATCATCATCAAGCTTTTTTAAGACAAATTGAAAATTGCATTTGTATTAAAGAAACTATAAAATCTAACCAAAGTAATAGCTCTTTCTTAAAAATTTGTAATGTACTCCGAATTTCGACTCAATTTTCGTATAATAAAATAATAGGAGTGCCGGGCTTTTTTTAAATATTTTAATTTTTGTTTGATCAAAACATGAAATAAAAGGCATACAAATCGTGTTAAATGCGAAATGAAAAATGTGTTTAAACGCAAATTTGCAATATTACTCGTTGAAAATAACCAAATTGCTCATCGCATAGGGTTTGAAATTAACGCAACTTTTGATATTATGTGCAGTTGTGTGAAAAACTTATCTCAAAATAACGTAAAGTATCATATTCGCCTACAATCCGAATTGATCCATTTCAAGCCTCAAAGTTAGAATATTTCCTGCAATCATCCCCCTCTTTATGTTATCAGTAAAATCCTTAGCTATTGTAAATCTGGTTGCATATTACAGCGGCTTGGAGTAAGAAGCTTATGCGTGGATTATCCTTACCAGAATGCATCGGAGTAGCAATTTATCAAAGTCAGGTCGTTATGCAATTGAAACTTGACCGAAAGTAGTTACCAACAACTGAATTTTGCAATCAAAGCAGTTTTAAAGTATTTGTGCTGATATTCCTAAATAGTACTATCATTCCAAAAAATGCAGGATATTTTATTAAAAAGAGCTTCATAAATTTTTTAAATAAGTAAGGTGAAATACAAATCATAATTTTAACAAGATTTTAACAGAATGTGGCGAAAAGAACAAAATATTTTAGTGTTGATTCATTGGTTCTGAAAAAGGCTCAAGGTATTTCCGAACATCGTTCTTATAATATTCACTATTAGAAATTGTTGCATCAAACTTTCAATTAGAGATGGAACGAAGCTTCGGCCGGGCCGAAGCTTCGGCCAATTTGCCGAAGCTTCGGTCTGGCCGAAGCATGAGTTGTGATTCGGCCGCTTCGGCTGCTTCGGCCTGAAATTTATGCAGCGAATGAAAGACAAGTAAAAAAGAATGCATGATAGGGTAAGTGCTCCAGTAGTCGGCCAGTCTCCAGTAGTCGGCCACAATGACATAAAACTCCTCATAAATAGTACATTTTTAATTCAAAATCAGATATGACGCATTCACACATTCATGTACTTATCCTCAATCATCAACCAGTGGCAGTTAAGTTTCGGGTACTTTTTCTTGAATTAGTAATGAGTCATTTCATTTTGAATGGTGTGCCCGTCATCCAAGATTGCGATTCTGCTTATTTTTCAGGTAACTTGATTCTGTGGCCGACTACTGGAGCATTTACTAGTGTTGACAACAGCTTGGATTTTAACATAATTTTTTTTTAAATTTCTGAAACAAGTAGATGATTCACTATCAGAAAGGTTCATCCTAAAGTTTTACCTTGTTTTTGTTACTGTATTGATAGCTGAAAGTTCTAGGTTAGCCAAGATCAACAAAAGATCTTTTAAATGGCCGACTACTGGTGCTTTTACCCTACTATTTTTTTGAATTCACCAAAAACTGAAGCATTTTGCATTAAGAATATTAAGATAAGTATATAACACAACGTAAATAGTAGTAGATTGGGTAGTTCTATGGTATAATACATGATCATATCAGTTGTTTTATTATAAAACATCAACTGAACTGCAGACTGAGCTTTTCATGTTCCAAGTAGAGCTTCCTACTACTAATTTGCAATACAAAAATAGTAATGTCGTCTTTTCTTGTACTAGCAGTACAAAGTAAAACAAAACAAGAAAACTTTTAATTAGCGAAATTAATTTAAGAATGACTCAATAAGCTGATAATGTTGTGTAATACTAAGAATATTAAAATAAAAGCAACCAAAATAAAAATGAACTTTAATTAATGAAATCAATTTAAGAATGCCACAGTAAGCTGAAAATATTGTGTAACGCTAAGAATATTAAAACATATGGAGAAAAGTATAAAACTCTACGCATTTATTATGCATTTAATCCAAAAACTTCAATATGTGCGCCAGCCGAAGCTTCGGCCGAAGCTTCGGCTATTAGTTGGCCGAAGCTTCGGTATTCGGCGCTTCGGCCAAATGCCGCTTCGTTCCATCTCTACTTTCAATTTAAAAAATAAGGATAGTATGAGCTTCTTAAGGCTTTCACGGCCGGCCGCAATATGAAGAGAAAACATTTCCGGGCTTATTGGCCGCGGTCGGAATGGAAAAAAAAATCTAGACCTTTCCTCAAGCACAAGGGATGTGACTCATCAGTCACACCAAACTCTACCACTGATGATGTCTGCCGCAATGCTTGACGAAACGTCTGGATTTTTTTTACCATTCCGACCGCGGCCAATAAGACTGGAACTGTTTTCTCTTTATAAAGGTAGCATGATACAGATAATAATAACAATTATGACAGAACAAAATAAAAGTAGTGCAAATTTAGTTACTTTATTTATTTGTTAGTATTGTTATTAGTTTCGCTCATCACATATGTTTGAAGTTTGGTGAAAGAAATAGTAACAGTAAACACAATGTTTAACTAACCCTCATTTTTTGGTTAACGCTATAAGGGACCCTTTGTTAACTACAAAAAGACTCACATTTTGTTGAAAAAGGAGTTCTTGGTTCTTGCAGTTTTAACTGCCGCGCATTCGCAACGTTTTTTCTGTATTATTTTTTGCATGAAGTTGTTAGTTTCATTAAATTTTTTCCTACACAAAGTAAGTTATTTTTTACTTGCAAGTAGTTAATGGTTAAACGTATAATTTATAAACTTGATAATGATAAGTACATGCAAGGTTTTGTTTATTAAATCATACTACACAAAATATCTAATGTGTGCGATCTAATATATACAAACATAGCTACAAGATTTCTTTTAAGCCTTACACTGGTGACAAAAATTAACTAAAGAAGTAAATAAATAAATAAATGAGCAAAAATAAAGACATAAATAGATTGAAGTAATATTTTAAATTATTTGTGATAGATGTTCCGAAAAAAACTAATATTATTAAAAAATTATCAAATTATTACAAGAAATGTAAACATTATTAGGGCAAACTATTCCGAAATAACCATTGATCTATTGATGAACTCAAAAATTAATGTCTAATTGAAAACTAAAGCTCGTTGCAAGTACAAAACCGAATGCCCGCATTGATTAAATTATGACAATTAGTCATGTGACTCACACAGCGAAATCGTGACACATTACCAGGGTGATGAACTTAAAATAATTTCGTATAATACACATTTCCCTTTAAGACAGTAAAATCGACCAAGAGTAAACCATTATGGTAACGAGTAGCAGGCAACAATCCAATTTCGATTGTATTTCCATCAAGATAATTGAATTTATCATGCACAAAGTTATCACCGTTAACTATATTCTTTATATTAGATCACCTGAAACGTGATCACTTTAATTAGCTTCTGTACTGTTTTGCCAATTTTGGGTGCTGCAATAAGAGCAAACATAAGTAATGATTTGTCGCTTAATTTACAATTTGTAGAGCTGTTTTTGTAAACAAATTTTGTTCAGTAGAAGAGAATAATTGCCATGAAGTATTACACAGTTTGTAGACCATAGAAAAACTATATGTATTTGGTTGAAAATATATTTTAACACCACATATTTACAGGACATACTTGCTTCCTTAAGTCCTAAAACACAAACGTATGCGTTTAATATACGTGTATATGCATTTTTTTTTTTTTTAAGTCGAGGCAAGAATTTAAAATTTCTGTGTTCATTGCATTATTATTAAAGTTTTCTTTTCTCATAGGAGATAAATATGAGATATCTCACAAAAAACAAACTGTAAAGACTTTACTGGAAAAAACCTTAAATAACAAAATTACTAAAATATCTGAAATTATTGACATTCTTAACTCTTATTTTTGACTTGTCTAGTATATTACTATTGGAGTTACATTAATAAATTAAACGATAAATTTCATGGTATTTTACTGTCTGTTATTAGAATACTAATTACATGAAATAATGCATAACTTCAAGAAATATTCAAGATTTTTTTTTAATCTGCCTTACATTGACTTGCTTTACGTTATGATTTATTGAAATATATTTCTCAAAAGACATAAATACAAAGCTTGGATTATAACAAAGGATTTAGCACAATCAAAAGATCATGCATCAAACAATGCAAACCCTTTAAATCCTTGACTTTTAAAATCCCACAAAAAGCACAATTCTTTCTAAACGGGAAAAAAATAAATAAATGATTTCCATCCTGCCATTTTTCTAAGACTAAAACACCGTATTCTTTCTTCCATAATCTTCAAAACTACTTTTGTAAGATGTCCGAAAGAATTTTTTTCCTTAGCGTGGGATGCGAATTTTTAAGCTTTATTTTCGATGAACATACCAGAAAAATAAAAGTGTCACCCCTCCTTTTTCCCATGATCTCAAGCGCTAAACTTAGTTGTACCGTCACGGAATCTGGAGATTGTAATGAAAGTGCGTGGTTGTTGGAATTTCTGAAAGTAATAACATTATGGTAATTAGTTACTTTTCTTTACTAAGCAAGTGAAATACTTTCCCATGCAACTAATACATATTTGCGTAAATATATTTTATTACAGTTTTTACGTACTATTTGTTACAACCTATATAAAATTATTTATTATACTTGGTTATTTTGTGACAAACCATACATTTTGAAGCTGTTAGTCATAACAGTAAAGAATATTATACGTTGTTATTTAGAACTTAGGATATTACTTTTAAAGCACTTAGTTTTGCTTACTATCATTTGTTTCAGCGTAATATGTTCGATTAGGTTTATCTCGTAAAAAGTACGGATAACTTTTTACGTTTTGTTTTGTTTTAGTTCGCGTGCTTTTATTACTATATTCAATATTTATAATTAAAATCAGTCTCTATCCATAAGAGTGCCATGGTAAAAATGAAGTTGCGTACTGCCATCATAATTTAAAAGGCTCTAAAGCCAAATTTTACTGCAATTCATTTTTACAGATTTTTTATTGTTTGCTGAAGTTTTAGCTCTCAAATAAATTTAAAATTTCGTTCCTGTAGAATTCTATTTTTTAGCTAAAACACTTTGAAAATATAATAGAATTTAATGAAGTTTGAAAATTTATGTCTTCTAGTTTTTTCCTTTGAAGATAGGACGCTTCTTAAAAGGAACTTAACATGTCTGGTTTTCTCAAGTTGGAAACATAACATTTGCTAACTTTGTGTAGTCTATTTTAATTATTTTTTGAGGGAAATTTTTTGGCAAAAAAAAAAAAAAAAAAAAAACCCTACTAGAAGTTTTTCAAGAAATCAATGGAGCTATTGCAGTAAGAAGTATTTTTTCCGAAAATGATGTTTAGTTCAAACTTTTGAACTACCAAAAGTTGGGACAGTATATTAGTCTTTTAAATTTCGCAACCACAAAAATTATTTCTCTTAATGGTTCCTCATTTTGCATGTTATTTCTTAGGAAAATAATTTTTTTCTATCTTTCTTTCTACGGCATTTTGTTTTTTTTTTTTGTCTGTTGACGTTTTAAAAAAATTACATGTTGGTTTATCACGCCCTCACTTTTATTTTTGTACTGATTTAATCGACTGCTTTGGTTTACCCATTTTTGATGTTGAAACCTTCAACTACTTTGTACATTTGTTGCATCTTGTTTGGAGATTCTTTATGCTGAAACTGCTTGTAAATTGTCTTAGAAAAATCCAGCCAATCAATTGTTCATGTGATTAGCTAACTGATAGTCAATATTAAAATAAGATATGTCTCATATGGAACTAGAATTCCAATATTTACATTTTGAGATGCATGAAAGCGTTCCAAAAGGCTTGAAGAAAAATACCCTCCTCCACTTAATCTAAAAAAAAATAAACCATTAAATAAGTTCCTATGTGATTTATTTTCATACGTATTTCATCATGGTAAGATTTTAAAAATTTTCCCCATTCAAATACAGGCATGCGCGCATGGGCCGCAGTATGAATAAATGATCATATTTTTTAATATTATGTCCTTTTTTTTCAGGCAGGCGCGTTATTAGTTTCTCCCATTTTCCTCGAAAACTTTTTGTTTAATGGTAGTCTTCTTTTATAAGAGCAAAGAGCTCTAACATGGTTCGTGCTATTCTAAGGAAATACTCTCCATCAAATATTTTTATTGTAAAAGATCAAAATAGATCTAAAAAAATGCTCAACCTAAATTTGAAACACATGGCAACAGGATCTTGATTTGCATCATAAAAAGAAAAAAAAAAGTTATGAAATTTATCATACACCCTGATCGCAGAAGATAAAATGGAACTAAAAAAGTTATCGTTTCGTTTTTGCATCCTAAAACTCGAAATACAAGATTTTATTTAAAGCATTTTTAAGCAAATATTTTACTTTCTTTTTCTTGCATTTGCTCTCGAGATACAAATCAATACTTTATTCGCAGAAACTAGATTGCAAATCGTAGGAAACGTTCTGAGAACACGAAAACAATTTCACGACGCTCTCACACGCATGGCTGTAAAAAGAAAACTTTTTTTTTTCTCATTTCGGTTTTATTAGTCTCTCAATAAAAAGAAATTGCCTGTTAAAAATCTGTAGCATTTATTTCGTATTTTGCTTGGACATTTTATTGTGTTATTTTATGGTGTTATTAAATACAGTGAACTGTCACTTATGCGCAAGCCCTAGGGACCACCAAAAAAAGGAGCATAAGCGAGAGACACGTATAAGTGAACAAGCCTATTTAAAGGACTAAAACTCAACATAGGTTCTAAAGAGAGAGCGAATAAGAATGTTTCTATAGAAAAGGAACATATTACTACAGTTTGACAATTACTGTAACGTAACTATAATGATTAAAAGAAAACAAAAGCTGTAGCATACCTAATTACAAACTGTTCCCTTTAAAACGATGCATTATAGATAATTGTCCCTCTCCGAACTCTAGTTCATGGGGAAAAAATGCTTTCCGAGAGCATTTTATTATGTTATTTTATGGTGTTATTAAATACAGTGAACTGTCACTTATGCGCAAGCCCTAGGGACCAACAGAAAAAGGAGCATAAGTAAGAGAGACGTATAAGTGAACAAGCCTTTTTAAAGGACTAAAACCAAACATAGGTTCTAATGAGAGAGCGAATAAGAAGGGTTTCTATAGAAAAGGGACATATTACTACAGTTTGGCAATTACTGTGACGTAACTATAATGATTAAAAGAAAACAAAAGCTGTAGCATACCTAATTACAAACTGTTCAATTTAAAACGATGCATTATAGATAATTGTCCCTCTCCGAACTCTAGTTCATGGGGAAAAAATGCTTTCCGAGAGCATTTTATTATGTTATTTTATGGTGTTATTAAATACAGTGAACTGTCACTTATGCGCAAGCCCTAGGGACCAACAGAGAAAGGAGCATAAGCGAGAGAGACGTATAAGTGAACAAGCCTATTTAAAGGACTAAAACTCAACATAGGTTCTAATGAGAGAGCGAATAAGAATGTTTCTATAGAAAAGAGACATATTACTACAGTTTGGCAATTACTGTAACGTAACTATAATGATTAAAAGAAAACAAAAACTGTAGCATACCTAATTACAAACTGTTCCCTTTAAAACGATGCATTATAGATAATTGTCCCTCTCCGAACTCTAGTTCATGCGGAAAAAATGCTTTCCGAGAGCATTTTATTATGTTATTTTATGGTGTTATTAAATACAGTGAACTGTCACTTATGCGCAAGCCCTAGGGACCAACAGAGAAAGGAGCATAAGCGAGAGAGACGTATAAGTGAACAAGCCTATTTAAAGGACTAAAACTCAACATAGGTTCTAATGAGAGAGCGAATAAGAATGTTTCTATAGAAAAGAGACATATTACTACAGTTTGGCAATTACTGTAACGTAACTATAATGATTAAAAGAAAACAAAAACTGTAGCATACCTAATTACAAACTGTTCCCTTTAAAACGATGCATTATAGATAATTGTCCCTCTCCGAACTCTAGTTCATGCGGAAAAAATGCTTTCCGAGAGCATTTTATTATGTTATTTTATGGTGTTATTAAATACAGTGAACTGTCACTTATGCGCAAGCCCTAGGGACCAACAGAGAAAGGAGCATAAGCGAGAGAGACGTATAAGTGAACAAGCCTATTTAACCCACTGACGGTTCTGAACGTCTTATCACGTCCATTTAACATGTAATTGTGGAACTGCCGGACCGCCGGGAGGTTAAAGGACTAAAACTCAACATAGGTTCTAATGAGAGAGCGAATAAGAATGTTTCTATAGAAAAGAGACATATTACTACAGTTTGGCAATTACTGTAACGTAACTATAATGATTAAAAGAAAACAAAAACTGTAGCATACCTAATTACAAACTGTTCCCTTTAAAACGATGCATTATAGATAATTGTCCCTCTCCGAACTCTAGTTCATGCGGAAAAAATGCTTTCCGAGAGCATTTTATTATGTTATTTTATGGTGTTATTAAATACAGTGAACTGTCACTTATGCGCAAGCCCTAGGGACCAACAGAGAAAGGAGCATAAGCGAGAGAGACGTATAAGTGAACAAGCCTATTTAAAGGACTAAAACTCAACATAGGTTCTAATGAGAGAGCGAATAAGAATGTTTCTATAGAAAAGAGACATATTACTACAGTTTGGCAATTACTGTAACGTAACTATAATGATTAAAAGAAAACAAAAACTGTAGCATACCTAATTACAAACTGTTCCCTTTAAAACGATGCATTATAGATAATTGTCCCTCTCCGAACTCTAGTTCATGCGGAAAAAATGCTTTCCGAGAGCATTTTATTATGTTATTTTATGGTGTTATTAAATACAGTGAACTGTCACTTATGCGCAAGCCCTAGGGACCAACAGAGAAAGGAGCATAAGCGAGAGAGACGTATAAGTGAACAAGCCTATTTAAAGGACTAAAACTCAACATAGGTTCTAATGAGAGAGCGAATAAGAATGTTTCTATAGAAAAGAGACATATTACTACAGTTTGGCAATTACTGTAACGTAACTATAATGATTAAAAGAAAACAAAAACTGTAGCATACCTAATTACAAACTGTTCCCTTTAAAACGATGCATTATAGATAATTGTCCCTCTCCGAACTCTAGTTCATGCGGAAAAAATGCTTTCCGAGAGCATTTTATTATGTTATTTTATGGTGTTATTAAATACAGTGAACTGTCACTTATGCGCAAGCCCTAGGGACCAACAGAGAAAGGAGCATAAGCGAGAGAGACGTATAAGTGAACAAGCCTATTTAAAGGACTAAAACTCAACATAGGTTCTAATGAGAGAGCGAATAAGAATGTTTCTATAGAAAAGAGACATATTACTACAGTTTGGCAATTACTGTAACGTAACTATAATGATTAAAAGAAAACAAAAACTGTAGCATACCTAATTACAAACTGTTCCCTTTAAAACGATGCATTATAGATAATTGTCCCTCTCCGAACTCTAGTTCATGCGGAAAAAATGCTTTCCGAGAGCATTTTATTATGTTATTTTATGGTGTTATTAAATACAGTGAACTGTCACTTATGCGCAAGCCCTAGGGACCAACAGAGAAAGGAGCATAAGCGAGAGAGACGTATAAGTGAACAAGCCTATTTAAAGGACTAAAACTCAACATAGGTTCTAATGAGAGAGCGAATAAGAATGTTTCTATAGAAAAGAGACATATTACTACAGTTTGGCAATTACTGTAACGTAACTATAATGATTAAAAGAAAACAAAAACTGTAGCATACCTAATTACAAACTGTTCCCTTTAAAACGATGCATTATAGATAATTGTCCCTCTCCGAACTCTAGTTCATGCGGAAAAAATGCTTTCCGAGAGCATTTTATTATGTTATTTTATGGTGTTATTAAATACAGTGAACTGTCACTTATGCGCAAGCCCTAGGGACCAACAGAGAAAGGAGCATAAGCGAGAGAGACGTATAAGTGAACAAGCCTATTTAAAGGACTAAAACTCAACATAGGTTCTAATGAGAGAGCGAATAAGAATGTTTCTATAGAAAAGAGACATATTACTACAGTTTGGCAATTACTGTAACGTAACTATAATGATTAAAAGAAAACAAAAACTGTAGCATACCTAATTACAAACTGTTCCCTTTAAAACGATGCATTATAGATAATTGTCCCTCTCCGAACTCTAGTTCATGCGGAAAAAATGCTTTCCGAGAGCATTTTATTATGTTATTTTATGGTGTTATTAAATACAGTGAACTGTCACTTATGCGCAAGCCCTAGGGACCAACAGAGAAAGGAGCATAAGCGAGAGAGACGTATAAGTGAACAAGCCTATTTAAAGGACTAAAACTCAACATAGGTTCTAATGAGAGAGCGAATAAGAATGTTTCTATAGAAAAGAGACATATTACTACAGTTTGGCAATTACTGTAACGTAACTATAATGATTAAAAGAAAACAAAAACTGTAGCATACCTAATTACAAACTGTTCCCTTTAAAACGATGCATTATAGATAATTGTCCCTCTCCGAACTCTAGTTCATGCGGAAAAAATGCTTTCCGAGAGCATTTTATTATGTTATTTTATGGTGTTATTAAATACAGTGAACTGTCACTTATGCGCAAGCCCTAGGGACCAACAGAGAAAGGAGCATAAGCGAGAGAGACGTATAAGTGAACAAGCCTATTTAAAGGACTAAAACTCAACATAGGTTCTAATGAGAGAGCGAATAAGAATGTTTCTATAGAAAAGAGACATATTACTACAGTTTGGCAATTACTGTAACGTAACTATAATGATTAAAAGAAAACAAAAACTGTAGCATACCTAATTACAAACTGTTCCCTTTAAAACGATGCATTATAGATAATTGTCCCTCTCCGAACTCTAGTTCATGCGGAAAAAATGCTTTCCGAGAGCATTTTATTATGTTATTTTATGGTGTTATTAAATACAGTGAACTGTCACTTATGCGCAAGCCCTAGGGACCAACAGAGAAAGGAGCATAAGCGAGAGAGACGTATAAGTGAACAAGCCTATTTAAAGGACTAAAACTCAACATAGGTTCTAATGAGAGAGCGAATAAGAATGTTTCTATAGAAAAGAGACATATTACTACAGTTTGGCAATTACTGTAACGTAACTATAATGATTAAAAGAAAACAAAAACTGTAGCATACCTAATTACAAACTGTTCCCTTTAAAACGATGCATTATAGATAATTGTCCCTCTCCGAACTCTAGTTCATGCGGAAAAAATGCTTTCCGAGAGCATTTTATTATGTTATTTTATGGTGTTATTAAATACAGTGAACTGTCACTTATGCGCAAGCCCTAGGGACCAACAGAGAAAGGAGCATAAGCGAGAGAGACGTATAAGTGAACAAGCCTATTTAAAGGACTAAAACTCAACATAGGTTCTAATGAGAGAGCGAATAAGAATGTTTCTATAGAAAAGAGACATATTACTACAGTTTGGCAATTACTGTAACGTAACTATAATGATTAAAAGAAAACAAAAACTGTAGCATACCTAATTACAAACTGTTCCCTTTAAAACGATGCATTATAGATAATTGTCCCTCTCCGAACTCTAGTTCATGCGGAAAAAATTTCCGAGAGCATCAAAGGCGAAAGATTAAATAGGAAAGTGAAGAAAAATGCTTATTTTTTATAGAAAATAAATAAATTTTCATACATTTTTGGGAAAATTAGGCGCATAAGTGAAATATTTATCTTTAGAGCGACGCATTATGAATGATACTATCATTATTTTGCTGTGGAATGTGCTGGGATCATTCAAAATCGTCGTATAAGTGAAAAAGGAGCATAAATGAGGCGGTGTATAAGTGAGAGTTCACTGTATGTTGTAAAGTTATATCAGTGTATGTTTTTAGGCAATAGTGTTATTTTTTAACTTGAATTGGAGCAGTACACTGCAAAGAATAAGCTGTTGTTTTTACAGTATAATACTCCCAGTAGCACAAATAACCTTTAAACGTTTTATAAACGTTTTTAAGCGGTTTTCACAACGTTCATAACCATTTTACAACCTTTAAAAAACCAAGTGTGCTATTTGGTTTAAAATTATTCCAAGCTAAGTTTTTAAAATTATTCCATGATTGACAGTTTGTTAATTGCTGGTTTTATTTCTTCTTAAAAATGTCTTTTTAAATATTATATCGTAGGCAGAACAAAAAAATTAGTAAAAAAAGTATGTACCATCTGGTGCCTAGCGTCCCTTTTCAATGACGATCTTTCTTTTTTGAAAAGAAAAACATTTTAACGTGATATTTTTTAATTATTTGTCCTGTCCATTAAACACTATATGTAACCAGTATACAAAATATCTTCAGAAAAAAAAATGTCAGGCACTAATGGGTTAAAACGGCACAAGTACAGGAGGGCAATTCAACAGTAACACACACATTAGTTTTTTTCACAAGGCATTTTACAAAGAATAGAAACATATGTAGAATCCTTGTTAACGAACTTTATGAAGAATATGGTGTTTACTTTCGTGTATTGTAGTTAATACTTGAAGATTTCCAGAAAAAATACTTAAATAATATTTTCTCCGTAACGGATATATCTTGTAAGATACGTTCGTCATACTGCAATGAACTGTTGTTTTTACAGAATAATACTGGCAGCCAAGCTTCCAATTTAAAACTGTAAAATCCACAGTAAAAAATAGTAAAACTAGCAATTTTACTGTTTCTTACTGCGTAGTAAGATTTTTTTCAGTTTATTGCCGCAAAATTTAGCTGTATAATGCTGTAAAAACAACAGTTTAATACTGGCAGCAAAGGTTCCAGTTTAAAACTGTAAAATGCACGTTAATAAAGTGTAAAATTACCAATTTTACAGATTAGTACTGTAAAATAAGCAATTTTACAGTTCAATAATATAAAATTAGCAATTTTTACAGTTTATTACTATAAAATTAGCTATGTTATACTGTAAAAACAGCAATAATTTTTTTCAGGGCGCTGTAAAAAAATGTGTAAAGTTACCATTGTTGATGAGTGTAATGTTACACAACTTCTAGAGTAAGCTGTTCCTACTTTAAGAAAACTCTAAATATTTGAGGAAAATTTCACGCGGTCGGTGTTAAGCTCTACCAAGATTTTAAATAACTGAATCATTGTTCAAAGCGCATGCGTTAAGACAAACATCGGCAAAGAGTTGTTGAAGTCTTATGAACGTAACCAACTTGTGTCTTAACCGGCCCAGTGTTCGAAGCTCTAGCTTTGCTCTCTACGCGGTAAATTCGCGATTCGGGGTTCGATCCTATCGGTTATAATTCTAAAACATACGAATTCGAGTAAAGTTGATAATGAAAAAGCATTAACCTGAAAAACATTACCGTTTTTATGAAGCAAGGTTACACCTTTTTTTTAAGGCGCAGATTCAGTTGCAAAAGAGAATCTTATTTGGTTCGCTGAAACTCCATCTGTGGGGTAAGTATTTTGTGACTGATGTAAACGCTAAATATGAACAACACAGATGACTGAAGCAGTAGTCCCAAGAATTTTATGCTGCAGGTATAACAGTCGCGTGTAAAAACTAGAGTTTTCAAATAGCTGTATAAATGTATTTTCACATTTTTAAAAACAAGCCATACAAAAGCCATTAGATAATAATGTAGAAGCTTATTACATAGGGTTTACATTATTTCGCTGGAAGGCAGCAAATCATGAAACAAATCTTGTTAAGTCTGAAGTTGTAAAGAAAATATGTAAACTTGGTGTGAGTTTATATTTGCAATATTTACTGATGCAACGTATATAGATTTCGTAATTGAACGGATTTAATATAAAATATTCCACGGAAGATTTTATTTTTATGAGGTTTTGTTCATGAAACTATTGTTTGCAACTGATAAAGAACTATATCAGTATAGCTAGAGAAGCTTAATGTGATCAGCAACAAATTTGTAATGTACGGGAATAATAATTTGAATTTATTCAAAAGTAAAAATACAATTTCGTATTAATATACATCTTCAATCAAACCCAAATTAAATTGTTATCATAAATTTCATCGGTTTTTTATGGGTTTTTTATTTATTTATTTATTTATGGTACATTAATGTTGAATAGTTTTACCAACGTACTTTGATATAGACCTTTACTTTATTTTTATGTAAATAACTAGCAGTACCCGCACGGCGATGCCCGTGCAACAAATGTAAAGGAAGTTAACTAAATAAAGTTTAATTCACTCTAACCCTCTAAAGTAAAATTATTATATTTGATTCAAATGTGCTCCCCAACCTTTTGAATTCCACTAAAAGTCATATTAAAGTTTAAATCAATTCGCCAAATAAACGTTTCAATGGAACTTTTGAGATAACTGTAGTGGCAAGATTTTCGAAAACTCTCAACGAACACAGCAATTTTGCCCTTGAAATTTAACATAATCCACCGATTAAACCGTAATTTCAATGTAAAATTGGTCGCCAAATTTAAATTTATTAACATAGGGAACCGATTGTGTCAGGTAGCTCAGCCTCAACCATTCTTCCATGATTTTAATGTGAAAATTAAAAGGCAAGAAATATAATGTCTTTCGCACCATCTCTTTGAAGTGAATACAATCTATAACAGTAACCCTCAAATAAGCAAGATTTCCCTGGCTGGCAGGTTTGGAAAATTTCCAGATTGTTGCCAAATTTTACGACGCCAAATACGAAGAGTAACTTCATAGCGGTGTTACCGAAAATGTCAGAATGGAACTATTAAAAATTTAGGTTTGGCGGCATTATATACATGTTTTAAACATGCAATAAAATACTTTTTAGACTGCAAACAACTACTGTTCCTTCACAGAGCGTTTTCTTTTTCTTTAATTTGGAGAAAGAAGTGTTTCACTGGCTGGGAGGTTTGGTAAATATCCCTATTGTTGCCAAAACTTTACCACGCCAAATACGAAGAGTAGCTGAAAGCCATCGCTATTTTTTTAACAATAATAGTTCCATTCTGACATTTTTGGTAACACCAAATTTTGAGGAATTCAACTGAATAAATTTAAATTCCCTCCGACCCCTCTGAACTAAAATTATTATATCCTTTAGTTCAAATGCGCTTCATCTTTTAAACTCCACTTAAAGTCACGTTAAAGTTTAAATCAATTCGCCAAATAAATCAAAAAGACAGAAAATTAAGAAAGAAATAAGAGATATTAAGTATTCAAATTGAATAAATTTTCAAGGCTTAAATCTATACGCACAATTTTAACCACAAAGTAACTTCAAGGACAAAAGAGCAGCTGATCAGGAAAATGGACCTAGTACCATAGTTGAGCGTACATAGTTAAGCCTTGAAAATTGACTAAATTTGATTAATTAATATCTCCTGTCCTAATTAACGGACAGAAACGTGCTAAAACTTTTCTTGTTCAGAAAAAAAAACCCTCTCCAACGATAGATAATGTTTTGGGGTGGGGGAAGGTTTTCCCCCCTCAATTATGGTGGATACACCAAAAATGAGACTAATTAATTAATTTAAAAATAACTAATTCGAAATTAAAAATTTGGGCTTCGAGGTGCACGAGGGCGGGGTACGTTCGAATTTTTGAGCCAAGTTTCAGGTCTGTAGGTGCTGTGGGGGCTTCTGGCCAGCGGTTACAAACGTACAGACAAACGAACACCGTCATCTTTATATATATAGATAAATATACTATAAATATTGTGTTTAATTTTTCCAATAACAGTGAGCTTAATTTTTAAATAAATATGCGCGCCGATATTTCCTTCTATACGTTGTAGATTATTTCGCCCATACAAATTAAAATGACACCATTTCCATAAAATTCAAGCACAGCGACATTAAACGGAAATGTTCTGTACCTTAAAAGCAACTCCCAGTTACATCTAAAGCGATTTTTACACAAGCAGCAACAAAGGCAAAACAAGAAATAAAGCAGAAAAACCACGCAAGCCCTCAAGACACCAGAACAAAAAAGAACAACAATTCCACAAAACGAAGATAAAGATCATAAGCATCAATGGCACAACTGAGAGCTATGCAGGTAGCTACTGATTTAAAAGTAGCTGAGCAAGAAATTCGCTTTACCGTGCTGGTATATGAAGGTAAAGCTAAACTCAGCTTGAAAATTTAATAAGAAACAGGTATTGCTACAGCTGAAGCGAACTCGAAAAGAAAGAGAACTCTTCGTTCCACATGCACATTTGATGCATCTGCTGTTGAATAAATGGATTTTAAAGTAAACTGAATCATTTCTGTGGAAGTATAATAGATTTGAAATGGTGATGGGAAAGGCCACTCATGCAAATTTCTAGTAGAAACATTATGTTGGAAAACTTTTCTTCTGAGGCTAATATATTTTTATTTCTTTCTTACAAGTAACTTTATAAATAGTACCGTAAAATGGGGTGAATCGGTACACTTTTTAGCTTTGATGAAAAATATTTTGGGGTTTTGATTTTTTGGGTAAAACCTTCGGTCTTGCTTTACTTTGAATATTATAAGCAAAGACAAGACATGATGAACAGCTATTATTTATGCATACAGGAATTTAGGAGTGTTCCCAGGCCCGTCATTTAGGGAGGCGGGTGGGGGGAGGGTCAATTGCGCCCCTGACTTTGAGAAATTAATGTATTTACACATACGTGAGCTTAGCTTTTGTTGTTTTCCAGTGAAAATATAACGTGTTTGCACCATTGCCCCCTCCCCTCCCCCTGGAAAAACTTGAAATGACGGACCGGGATGTTCCGAATCACCTAGCTAATAGGGGTCAATCGGAACACACGTTAAAATTTTCATTTTTTTTTCAATTTAACCTGTAATAGGTCTCACAAACATGAGTAATATTGATGGGGGAGAATCAGAAGGAGGATCTGTTCCTATAAACCCCGTTTTACGGTACTCTTAAATGAGGGGCATAGAAATAAATAAACATGATTTTTAAAACTGAAATAAATAATTTTTCTTTATCTCAATTTTTATTTTTCTTAATATTTTATAACTTTATCGAGCACTTTATTGTTCTTCTCTTCTTCGTTTACTATTGTACTGTTGCTAAAATAAATGCATGTTGTGATGTGTTTCTCTCTTGTTCAGCGTTTAAACAATGCTCTGACGTGGACCTAAAAAGCAAAACTGTTAAAAACTGTTTTAATAAATAATAAGATTTTGATTTAAGGTACATCAATCAAAACCATTCGAAAATTAGGAAAAAATCATATTTATCTTATGCAGCATTTTTGTTTTTAAAGCAACAGTAAAATTGAAAGAAAAAACCCTTGTGTTATAGTAATGAAATATAAATAAATATTTAAACATTTTATGATTATAGCAGAACAGAATATTTGACCTTTTATACTTCGAGCAAATGCTCCGTTAACTATTTTTTTTAAATACCCAAAGGGGAATTCATTTCTCATAAAAATGGTCTTAATTTTGAAATATTATTCAAGAAGAAATTTGGCATGCAGACTTAACATAATACTTCTGAGTTTTGAAAGTTACTGTATGGGGCATCGTCAGCAATCCCCAAAGTTTTTTTGGTGTACTTGACAATTAATTGGCTGCTATCAATGTGATGGATTAGGTAGTGTTACTATCAGTATGAAAAATATAATGGTTAAAGACCTGAAACTGTAGTAAAACAAAATTTGCACCAGTAGCAAAAGATAGTAAATAAATAATCCTAAATAAAGTTTAAAAGAACAAAAAAATACGCTTTTAGAGTAAATCAAACTAAGACTAATTTTCAAAACTATTGAATATCCGCTTAGTTTACATGCACTTATAATGCATCAACACATAATACAATTTAGCCTTTAGTAATAATAATAGTATTAATTTATTACTGTTATATTTGCAAAGAGCGTGAATTTTATCTATTATTTTCAAAGTACGTGAATTTAGGCAGGGATTCAAGTGAAACACCATTGCAATCGCTATGAATTGCAATCGCTACTGGAAGTGAATTACATTATCATCAACTTAACTTGGCACTGACGTCACTACGGGTGGAGCCAATAAGAGCTCACAAGCAGTCGGTGATCTCCTCTTATTCGCCAAGTAGGCTGTGACGTTTTATCTAGCTCGTTTTTCATAGCCAAACGTCACGCAAACGTCACGATGTTTTTATCAAGAAACGTTCTAATGTAATTCATTTCCAGTAGCGATTGTAATTTGCGATCGCCTGTTTCACTTGAATTCCTGCCTTAATCTTTTACGCAGAGCTACAAACAAATAAACCCACATGTGAAATTCATAAAAGCGTATTAAAAATAGCCAAGTTTTTTTATTTTCATTATTAATCTAAATTTTTTAGCATTAACTAACAGGAAAACTTAAAGCGAAAATAGAAAGAAGCTAAATCGTTTGACAAACATACTTAAGTATTGACAAGTTATTAATCGTGAAGAATAATGTAGTATTGAGTATTAAACTTAAATTGGTTAAAATTCAGAAAAGGTAAAATATGTGTCTCTATCAATGTGCTTGCTTATGTCTTTCACAAATTGCCAGAAGGAGTTATTGTTCCTACACTATAAAAAATAAGTCATTGTTTTTGCAGTATAATACTGAAAACAGAGGTTTCAGTTTAAAACTAAAACTGTAGTCTACTCAGAAAAACGATAACAGTAACTCAGTTTAAAACTGCAAAACAGTGATAATCTGTAAAACTAGCTATTTTACAGTTTAATTCTGTAAAAAAAAGAAAATTTACAGTTTATTACTGTAAAATTAACAATATTACAGTGCATTACCATTACTTTAGCCGTATTACATTGTAAAAACAACAGTGTAAAACTGGTAGCAGAGGTTCCAGTTAAAAACTGTAAAATGCACACTAAAAAACTGAAACTAGCAATTTAAGTTTATTACCGTAAACTAGCAATTTGAGTTTATTACCGTAAACTAGCAATTTTACAGTTTACTACTGTAAACTAGCAATTTGAGTTTATTACTGTAAACTAGCAATTTGAGTTTATTACTGTAAACTAGCAATTTGAGTTTATTACCGTAAACTAGCAATTTGAGTTTATTACCGTAAGCTAGCAATTTGAGTTTATTACTGTAAACTAGCAATTTGAGTTTATTACCGTAAACTAGCAATTTGAGTTTATTACCGTAAACTAGCAATTTGAGTTTATTACTGTAAACTAGCAATTTGAGTTTATTACCGTAAACTAGCAATTTTAGTTTATTACCGTAAACTAGCAATTTGAGTTTATTACTGTAAACTAGCAATTTTAGTTTATTACCGTAAACTAGCAATTTTACAGTTTACTACTGTAAAATTAGCAGTTTTCCTGTTTATTACTGTAATTATAGCTGTATCAGTCTGTAGAAACAACATTCATTTTTTAGAGTGTAAAATATATGTCTAAAATATGCTTGCTTACCGCTTTCACAAATTGCCAGAAGGAGTTATTGTTCCTATGTCTTTCCTTTCAAAATAGTTTCTTCCGATATTAATGAAAGATTCTTCGAAATAAAAGGACATTATAGAACGTATCCCGAAGGATGAGTGAGGTCCAATCGGATTTTATTTCGAGCAGGACATCCACTATTTGTTGGAAATAGGACTTAAAAGAAACGAGTGTAATGGACCAGATATGATCCTGATATTTTCTTGGAATCTACCCTAAAAAGCCTTAAGGCTTTGGTATTTACTTGCAATGCTTGCTTTAGTAATACCTACATTTACTGCCCTGGTTTCAGCCATCTTTTCCTGCTTGTTATAAGAAGATTGCAAACTTTTTTGAAGAAAACTAACATCAATTTGAGCAGATTTCAATACAGAGAATAATAGAAAATATCGCTGAAAATATGGTTGTTCATATTTTTACTAAATGGTTTAATATTTATTTTTTTTTGCAACTAGTTGTAAGTGAGCGTCTCTGTTCAAAAATATGGCATAATAAATATTATATGAAAAAGACTACTGATTTTAATCAATATTGAAATTTATTTAGAGCAAGAAAATTGCCCATTTTAATGAGGTTTGCAGCAGTGATAATACAGCTCAAAGCTTTAACAATATGTAAATCGTGTTATCACTAATTTCATCGATTTTATGTGTGATTTTTATGTGTTTGTATTTATTTATTTATTTATTTATTTATCTATGGTACATTAATGTTAAATAGTTTTACCAACGTACTGTGATATAGACCTTTACTTTTTTTGATGTAAATAAAAGAAATACTAATATTGCGTTTAATTTTCCCAATAACAGCGAGCTTAATTTTTACATAAGTATGCGCGCCGATATTTCCTTTTATACGTTGTAGATTCTTTCGCCCATAACGAATTAAAACAACATCATTTCCATAACTTTAAATATAGAATGTAACTATTTGTGAGCAACCATGTAGTGCGGTACATTTTATTGAAGCAAATTGGAACAAATGGAGCAAATTATACAACAATTTACACAAACTTTTGGCACAAATTGGAGCGAATTAAAACCTTATCTCCTGCCAGTCTACACTTACAAAGTAAAGTAAGTTTTGAGTATATTTTTCGAAAGAAACATATTTTTTTTATTGGAGTCTAAGATGAAGCATTGCAGTGGCAAAAACTAGATACACCATCAAAAGAGGCAAATTATCATCAGAGGTTAGTCGCTGTTCAGGAACTCACATTGGGTGCTATTTCCAGAAACCCCGTAAACGGATTGTTTACCCCTATTAAAAACAATGAGCGATTTGTTGGAATTTAACTAACGTCCAGAGATTTAAATTTGATTTTTGAGTCGTATTTTTTTTTTCTTCTACATGTTGACGAGAAATAAATTTTTTTCTTTTCATTTAAGCCTGAATGTTTGAACATACGTCACTATCCACGACTTTTATTTTCAAGATAGACCTTGCAACGTTAGGAAACTTGACTAGTGCAATATAAAGAGCCGTACAGCTTATACCCCCTTGGTTGCTGCTGAGGTGATATAAGAAGGTCAGTTTTGTGAACATTCATAATAGAAATAACTAGTGTTCAACTTCGCGACTATATAGTAAATAATCGCTAAATGTTCACCAAACTGGCTGAATTTTGCATCCTATTTTGGCACCAGACCTGTCACAAACTAGGGAATATATCGCTAAGTTATGACATTTTCAGTCTGCATTGAAATTGAGGTTGATTTTCTAAAAAAGAGAGATAAAGGGTTACTTTGGTTTACTGGAGGGGGAGAATTTTAGACCGAATATGTATTTGTATACCAAAAACGGGAGCGCACACAACTAGAAAATATGGAGACCCTGCACATGAAAGTCCAATGTTCTACAGCTAAAAGGTTTTTACTTATGCAGGTATTAATGTTAATCATAGCCGATACTTCTGCAAGAAACGTCTATAACAAACGAGCCATACAAACTTGTGGTTGCAGCTATTAAATTGCTTTTGGTTCATTTTTAGGCCCTCAAATTTTTGTTGTTTACGATTTCATATAATTACTTCAAAAAATTATCGAATTCCTACAAAGTTGCATGAGCCATTTGCTATACTTCAAAAGTGTAGGTAAATGCTTAGAAAGTCATTAAAGTTATTAAAATCGTTTAAAACATAATTGCTAAGGTGCGAACAGGAGGACTCACACATTTCATTAGAGCTAGGGAATATCTGTATATTTAATAGGCTTATACGGTTCTGTAGCGTACACAAAATAATTCTAATTACATTTTCACACTAAAGTATAAATTAAAGCAAAGTCATCTTCAGGTGTTTATTCTGATTTTTAGAATTTTTTTTAAAACAGTCATTTTTGCTTCATTTTTGTTCACATTATTCCATAAAAATGTTGTGAAACAATGGTGAAATGCTTTTTTTTTTCTCAAATCAATTTTTTCTTCCGAATGTGGTAATTTTATTTAGTGTCATTAGTTTTATAAAACGAAAATTTATTAATATCTTTGCCATATATAAAGAAGCCTCGGGGTTAAAACTGCAAATACCACAACTTCCACATAGTGAGAAATTTCCCAGCATTCGGGAATAAGTTTCAATGTAACTGGAGGGAGAATTCCCCGTTCTGAATCAAGGAAACCACGAAAGGAGAAATGGAGTTAACTGTGGCTGAAAGAATTCAATTTACCCTTTTGTCTCATTTTCTCATTCCCCTTGCTTCGGGCAAATTCATAAAAGAAGCGAATTTATTAACTAAGGAGAATTTCGTTTTAACTCTGGTATGTGAGGGTCCTGTAGAATAGAGAAATATAACTTTCAAGCTATTTCCTTAATGCTATAAATGGATGTAAGTATGAAAAAATATTTCATACATTATAAAAAATGAGTTGTTTTTACATTATAATACAGCTAATTTTATAGTAATAAACTGTAAAAATTGCTGATATTACAGTAATAAACTGCAAAGTTGCTACTTTTAGTTTATTAACGTGGATTTTACAGTTTTAAAGTGGAACTTCTGCTCCCAATATTATACTGTTGTTTTTACAGTATAATACAGATAAATTTTACGGCAATAAGCTGTAAAATTTCTAACTTTGCAGTGAGAAACTGTAAAATTATTAGTTTTAAAGTTTATTACTGTGCATTTTACAGTTTCAAATTGGAACCTCGGTTGTCAGTATTATACTGTAAAACAAGAAAAAAAAATCAGTATGTTTTTTAATGCTAGAGAACATTTATTATTTTTATTGTAAGCTATAGCAAGTTCTAAAGATAATCTGCACGTCTATGTTTTTTTTTTTTTTTTTTTCAAATGTTGCGATATTTTGCCATTTTGATATAAGCCCTTTCAAAGTCCCGAAATTAAGTGAAATCATTGTAGTTTCTAACACAAAAGAACCCGACTTCATCATCAAAAGGTGGCGTTACTAGTTAGCTCTCTTTTACAATTTAGATGCGAAACTGAAGGAGGAATATCTTATCTTCTGCCTCCCTTATCCATAGTAACTTGTCATTAACCGAAATATGGGCGTAGAACCCGAGACCCTTCGTTTTCAAGTCACTCTAATAGGCTTTCCACGTCCTAAATTTATAAAAGTTATTACGTCAAATGACCTTTTGCATTTTTTTTCTATGCCTAAATAATCAGCAAATTGTTTTGGTGGGAAGAGACTTGAAAAATTAAAGTGCAATAATTTCTTTTCATATACTTATTTGTATATATAAACAAGAAGTTCTGTCAAGAACTAAACGAGCCTACTTTCCCGTACATCGACATCGGCATTCTAGCATCTGATCATTATTCTCTTGATCATCTGAGACTAAACATTATGTCAAACATACCTTTTTAGCACTTAAAGCTGATTTCTAAAAGCAAAATATACACCTCTCATCAGATGAAATAGAGACATAAAAAGTAAATAAATGAATAAATGAAGTTTTGTCGCACCTTTTAAAGAATGTAACTGTTACAGTTCTTCCGCAGAAAAATTCCTCAATCGTTTTCAAAAAAAAAAAAAATAAATAAATAAATAAAAGTACAAAGTACATCAAAACACATTTTATCAAAGAAAGGAAAAAAAAAACTCGTCCGTCGATAAAATGTCTCGATTTTCACTTCTAAACCGTTGCCAGTTGTTAAATATAAATAAAGAATAAAATGCCCTCGTGAATGAAACACTTTTGTTACAAAAAAAATCGTCTGCCAAAAAAAAATAATAGTAATAAATAAATAACACAAATGAATAAATAAACAAAAAATCGTCTGCACAGTCAGTCATTTTTTTCTGAGCCTGCATTTCCGCCATATTTGTGGAGTCGGAGTCGGAATCAGAGTCCTCACAGAAGATTATTCAGAAAAGTACTTTACAAACATTATTTATCAAAACCATTTTTTTACAAAGTTAGTTTGAAGGAAATCCGACTTTAAGTTCCAGGATCAACATTCAACTTAAATTCCCCGTAGGCGCTAATGTTAAATTTTTTTCTGAACGGTTCAATATTGAACGAAAAATGGTTCAAACCAAAAAGCGAAATAAGGGAATGAACCTCTCCGAGATCTTTCAAACAAAAAAAGTTTATTCCATTCGGATGGTTCACTCAGAAGTTATTAGGTGGGGAAAGGTTGCTTGAACGGTTCAATGTTGAACGAAAAAATGTTCAAATTGAAAATTTAAATACTGTAATAAAGTATCCTTGCTGAGATCCTTCGAACAAAAAAAAAAAAATTATTTAAATCGGACTGTTCACTCAAAAATTATTAGGGGTGACTAATAATTCAGGCTTGCTTGAATGGTTCAATGTTGAACGAAAAATTGTTCAAATCGGAAATGTAAATACGGGAATGAAGTATCCTTGATAAGATCTTTCGAACAAAAAAAAAGTTTGTGGAAATCGGACTGTTCACTCAAAAGTTAGCATCGGGGGACAGGTTGTTTGAACGGTTCAAAGTTGAACCAAAAATTGTTCAAATCGAAAAATCAAATATGGGAATGAGTTCTACTCGCCGAAATCTTTCCAACAAAAAAAAGTTTGTTCAAATCGGAATGTTCATTCAAAAGTTATTAGGGGGGGGGGGAAGGTTGCTTGAACGGTTCAATGTTGAACCAAAATTGTTCAAATCGAAAAATCAAATATGGGAATGAGTTGTAATCGCCGAGATCTATCCAACAAAAAAAAGTTTGTTCAAATCGGAATGTTCATTCAAAAGTTATTAGGGGGGAAAGGTTGCTTGAACGGTTCAATGTTGAACGAAAAATTATTCAAATCGAAAATGTAGATACAGGAATGAAGTATCCTTGAAAAGATCTTTCGAACAAAAAAAAGTTTGTTCAAATCGGACTGTTAACTAAAAAGTTAGCATAGCGGGACAGGTTGTTTGAACGGCTCAAAGTTGAACCAAAAATTGTTCAAATCGAAAAATCAAATATGGGAATGAGCTGTACTCACCGAGATCTTTCCAACAAAAAAAAGTTTGTCCAAATCGGAATATTCATTCAAAAGTTATTAGGGGGGGGGGGGGACAGACAGACAGACCGACCGACAGACCGACACACAAATTCCCCATCTCAATACCCTACTTTCAAATTTTTAATTTTTCGATATTCATTTTACCTTTTTATTTTTTTAACTTGGCGATATTTTTTGGACTTGGCGATATTTTTTTTAACTTGGCGATATTTTTTGGACTTGGCGATATTTTTTAGATGCATTAAGCCAATTTTAATACTTTTTTCGTCTTTCTTTTATTTTTAACGGGAAAGTAGGCTAAAAAGGGAGACGGGCAAAATCACAATATTTGGTCAACATATCGAAAATAACGAAAAGAGACAAAAGTTAGTAATTAACTACAGTGAACTCTCACTTATACGCCACCTCATTTATGCGCCTTTTTCATTTATACGGCAATTTTAATTGGTCCCAGCACATTTCATAGCAAAATAATGATAGTATCATTCGGTTATGCGTCGCTCTAAAGATAAATATTTCACTTATGCGCCGAATTTTACCTAAAATGTAAACAAATTAATTTATTTTCTTTAAAAAATAAGCATTTTTCTTCAATTTCTCCTTCAATCTTTCACCTTTATTGCTCACGGAAGGCATTTTTTCCTCATGAACTAGAGTTCGGAGAGGGACAATTATCTCGTATGCATCATTTTAAAGGAAATTTTGTAATTAGGTATTCTACAATTTTTGTTTTCTCAGGATCATTGTAGTTACGTCACAGTAATTGCCAAACCGTAGTAATATGTCCCTTTTCAATAGAAACATTCTTATTCATTCTCTCATTAGAAACTATGTTGCGTTTTAGTCCTTTAAATAGGCTTGTTCACTTATACGTCTCTCTCACTTATGCGCCTTTTCTGTTGGTCCCTTGGGCCGTCGTATAAGTGAGAGTTCACTGTATTATGTTAAGACGAGAGACAGGCTATTGAGGGGAGAGTTAACATGTTTATGAGTCTCATTGTTTTACTTTATTCCACTATTTAACCTGAAGAAAGTAGTAACATGCAGCTTACAGTAGTAAACTGCAAAATTGCTAGTTCTACAGTAATAAACTTCAACGTCCGATGTCTGCCAAGAGCAAGAAGAAAACAATTAAGAAAATCAAAGAGACAGGTAACCTTGAAATGAAACCTGGAAGCCGAAGGAAATCAATTTCTTGACGTCTGTAGAAAATGCGGTCATAGCATTGCAGCAAGGGACTTTTTATTTTAATGTAACCTTCTCCTTTCTTAAGAATATTCAGAGCAACTTTTAAGCCATGTGTTTACTTTTTTTTTACGACATTTTGAAAACAGGATTTTAGTATAATTACTTTGTGTAATAGATACAAACAAGAATTATTTGAGAGGTAGTAATTACAGTTTAACAAAATTTCCAATAAACGAGTGATTTTCTACATAGGGGCAAAAGGGCGGGGGTTGCTTTTTATTAAAAACAAAACAAAAATGTAAAACTTTTTTTTGTTCCTGTTTCTGGTTTTGTGTAAATATTTTTGACATTACCATCCTTTTTTGAAGCATGGGTGAAGTTTTCATTCCCGTAACTCTAACTTAAAATTTTTAGCATCAGCATACATAAAGTTAAAAGGCATTGCAGCACTACAAAGCAAAGGCATTTCCAGTAAATGAGTGTAATTTATAGCAGTTAAAACTTAATGTTCAAAAACGTGTAAAGGGCAAGCAGTGTCAGTTTTTTCAATGCGATTGTAAAAGTGTCCGGTACAGATCAACCTCACCGATATCCTTGATTACCTTAAACTGAGTTGATTTTAGTTCTTTGGTTCTTACACTTGACGTGTTCTAATATAATATGTTCGCTATAAAATTGTGTGCAGTAATATTAAAATTTGTGTAAGAAATTATCTATATTGTTCCTTTAATAATCATTTGGGAGCTTAAACTCCCATCAGTACTCTCAAAAGGGCGCAAAAAGGCTTGAAAGGTTGAGAAACACTGCGGAAAAACAAAACAATGAAGTGTTGTTTTTACAGTATAATACTGAAAGCAAAGGTTTTAGTTAAAACTGCGAAATGCGCCTTAAAAAATGTAAACTAGCAATTTTACAGATTACTATGTTAAATTACAGATTTTACAGTTTATTATCGTAAAATTAGCTGTATGTCATTGTAAAAACAACAGTATAACACTGGTAGCAGGGGTTCCAGTTTAAAACGTTAAAATGCACAGTAATGAACTGTAAAGCTAGTAACTGTAGCTTATTACTGTAAAATTAGCAATTGCACAGTTTATTACTGTAAAATTACTATAAAATTAGCTGCATTATGCTGTAAAAACAATATTTATTTAATAGTGTATGGATGACCTTTTAAACTACATCTAATTGACAACCTGTAACCCAATTTACTTTCCGAATCCAACATTATATGTAAGTTTTCTGAGACTTTCTAAAATGAAATCTCTTATCTCTTATACGAACAATTTCCTTTCACATTAGGCAAAACATACTTCATTCCGATTTTATAATATCCGGTTTTATTCAATTTTACCTCTCATTAAAGCTGTAAGAAGTTCCTACGTTTTAATCACGGAATGACTGCTGTTGCAAAAAATGACTCATTATTAGTTTTTCTTGTAGGAAAAATTCAATCAAACATGAGCAACGACGTATTTTAACAGGGGAAAAAACTCATAGGTTTGCCTTATTTCGACGGGAAAAGAGACATCGTTTCATTAAAAAGAGTTTTTTTGCTTAAATGAAATTAAATAGATATATTACTCATTGAAAAAAGTCTTTGCTCTTTAATTTTTTTTGCATAATTTTAGTGCAATCCATCAGAATATACGACATTATGTAAACTTTAAAGATGAGCATTTGGCTAAAAATACTAAAAAAAACTCGCATTTAATGTTATTAACTTTTCGTTGCTGTTAGGTTCTCTTTTAAAAGCAAGAATTGTTTTACCTTTTCGCTATAAATAAATAAACAAATAAAAAAGGCTAGAATTTAATTCAAAGCTATTTTCATTTTCTAGAATTTTTTTTAAACAATTACATTGTTTTGAGTAGTCGACTTGGATCCTGGTAATAGTTCACATTCGCAATCAACATTTTAAAAGTATTTTTTAAATAGAGTTAACTCGAAGTCATTTATTTTAAAATAAAGCCTACAACTTATTACACTATTATTTTGCTTCGTTTTTTTAATTACGTTTAACTCGTCTCATTTTTTTAATGAGTGAAGCTTTGCGAGAAATGATTTAATATTGATAGAGAAATTGTTGCAGCAGTATATTCCTCTCCTTCTACTTTGCTTATTAAACTTTACATTCAAATATAATATTTAATTATACTGTTCTCAATATTTTCTTAATTTAGTAAATGTTTAATTGCACAACCATCTTACGTAATTAATTTCAGAAAATGAACGGAAAAAAATAATTAACCAGTACTTTAATTATAACATAAACATCATTAAAAAAGTGTAAACCTCTTCTTTCTAGAATTTCCTCCCATTCGTTTTAGTAAAAATAGTTAATTTCTCCTCTGTTCTCCTTTTGTTAGTAAACTTTCCTTTAATGCAGAATTTTACAAAATGAGTAAAACAGATAAAAATAATTTAACAAAGAAAATAATAAAGTTTTTGTTCTATTTTTTGTATTTATGAATTTAATTTCATTTAAATTCAGCAAATAGGGAACTATTATTTTTACCGCAAGTGCAAATTTTATTTAATTACTTTCCTTTTGTATATTTAAATTACTTCCGTGTAAAATAACATCGGAAGTGTGAAATTTTTCAAAAAATCTCAAGACGAGTGAACTCAATACTATTGTCCTTTTAATATACATATATTTTTATTTCTGCTGCTAACATCTTTCCTCAATCGAGAATTATTTTGTGTACATAAATATCATGGCATTACATTTCGCTGGGAAAGGGCAGGTGCCACTTAGATAGCATAAGACACAAATTTAAGCTTCAAGAAAAAAATATGAAACTAGTTTTCCTGGATCTGCTTCTATCGAAAACTGAGAGTTTGGTACACTAAAAATAATAAAAAATAAACCGTGGTTTTTACACTTTTATACTGGCAGCAGAGGTTCCAGTTTAAAATTGTAAAATGTACAAACTACAAAATTTTACAGTTTATTATTGTAAAGTAGTAGTTTCAGTTTATTACTACAAAACTAACTGTATTATACTATAAAAACAACAGTATAATACTGGCAGCAGAGGTTCCAGTTTAAAACTGTAAAAGGCACAGTAATAAACTGTAAAATTAGCAATTTACAGTTTATTACTATAAAACGAGCAATTTAACTGTTTATTACTACAAAATTAAATGTAATATACAGTAAAAATAACATTATTTTTTTACAGTGTAGCCACGTCTTTTGTGCCGCCACTACTGTCCCAGAATCGAGTTGTTTCCCATTGATTAAATAAATAAATAAAAAAAAACAAGAAGTTCTGTCAAGAACTAAACGAGCCTACTTTCCCGTACATCGACATCGGCATTCTAGCATCTGATCATTATTCTCCTGATCATCAGAGACTAAACATTATGTCAAACATACCTTTTTAGCACTTAAAGCTGATTTCTAAAAGCAAAATATACCCCTCTCATCAGATGAAATAGAGACATAAAAAGTAAATAAATGAATAAATGAAGTTTTGTCGCACCTTTTAAAGAATGTAACTGTTACAGTTCTTCCGCAGAAAAATTCCTCAATCGTTTTCAAAAAAAAAATAAAAGTACAAAGTACATCAAAACACATTTTATCAAAGAAAGGAAAAAAAAACTCGTCCGTCGATAAAATGTCTCGATTTTCACTTTTAAACCGTTGCCAGTTGTTAAATATAAATAAAGAATAAAATGCCCTCGTGAATGAAACACTTTTGTTACAAAAAAAATCGTCTGCCAAAAAAAAAAATAGTAATAAATACAATAACACAAATGAATAAATAAACAAAAAATCGTCTGCACAGTCAGTCATTTTTTTCTGAGCCTGCAGTTCCGCCATGTTTGTGGAGTCGGAGTCGGAATCAGAGTCCTCACAGAAGATTATTCAGAAAAGTACTTTACAAACATTATTTATCAAAACCATTTTTTTTACAAAGTTAGTTTGAAGGAAATCCGACTTTAAGTTCCAGGATCAACATTCAACTTAAATTCCCCGTAGGCGCTAATGTTAAATTTTTTTCTGAACAGTTCAATATTGAACGAAAAATGGTTCAAACCAAAAAGCGAAATAAGGGAATGAACCTCTCCGAGATCTTTCAAACAAAAAAAAGTTTATTCCATTCGGATGGTTCACTCAGAAGTTATTAGGTGGGGAAAGGTTGCTTGAACGGTTCAATGTTGAACGAAAAAATGTTCAAATTGAAAATTTAAATACTGTAATGAAGTATCCTTGCTGAGATCCTTCGAACAAAAAAAAAGTTTATTTAAATCGGACTGTTCACTCAAAAATTATTAGGGGTGACAGCTTGCTTGAGCGGTTCAATGTTGAACGAAAAATTGTTCAATTCGGAAATGTAAATACGGGAATGAAGTATCCTTGATAAGATCTTTCGAACAAAAAAAAGTTTGTTGAAATCGGACTGTTCACTCAAAAGTTAGCATCGCGAGACAGGTTGTTTGAACGGTTCAAAGTTGAACCAAAAATTGTTCAAATCGAAAAATCAAATATGGGAATGAGTTGTACTCACCGAAATCTTTCCAACAAAAAAAAGTTTGTTCAAATCGGAATGTTCATTCAAAAGTTATTAGGGGGGAAAGGTTGCTTGAACGGTTCAATGTTGAACCAAAATTGTTCAACTCGAAAAATCAAATATGGGAATGAGTTGTAATCGCTGAGATCTATCCAACAAAAAAAAGTTTGTTCAAATCGGAATGTTCATTCAAAAGTTATTAGGGGGGAAAGGTTGCTTGAACGGTTCAATGTTGAACAAAAAATTGTTCAAATCGAAAATGTAGATACAGGAATGAAGTATCCTTGAAAAGATCTTTCGAACAAAAAAAAGTTTGTTCCAATCGGACTGTTCACTCAAAAGTTAGCATCGCGGGACAGGTTGTTTGAACGGCTCAAAGTTGAACTAAAAATTGTTCAAATCGAAAAATCAAATATGGGAATGAGCTGTACTCGCCGAGATCTTTCCAACAAAAAAAAGTTTGTCCAAATCGGAATATTCATTCAAAAGTTATTAGGGGGGGACAGACAGACCGACCGACAGACCGACACACAAATTCCCCATCTCAATACCCTACTTTCAAATTTTTAATTTTTCGATATTCATTTTACCTTTTTATTTTTTTAACTTGGCGATATTTTTTGGACTTGGCGATATTTTTTTTAAACTTGGCGATATTTTTTGGGCTTGGCGATATTTTTTGGGCTTGGCGATATTTTTTGGGCTTGGCGATATTTTTTGGACTTGGCGATATTTTTTGGGCTTGGCGATATTTTTTGGGCTTGGCGATATTTTTTGGACTTGGCGATATTTTTTGGGCTTGGCGATATTTTTTGGACTTGGCGATATTTTTTGGGCTTGGCGATATTTTTTTAACTTGGCGATATTTTTTGGACTTGGCGATATTTTTTTTTAACTTGGCGATATTTTTTGGGCTTGGCGATATTTTTTGGGCTTGGCGATATTTTTTGGACTTGGCGATATTTTTTGGGCTCGGCGATATTTTTTGGACTTGGCGATATTTTTTGGGCTTGGCGATATTTTTTGGATTTGGCGATATTTTTTGGGCTTGGCGATATTTTTGGACTTGGCGATATTTTTTGGACTTGGCGATATTTTTTGGACTTGGCGATATTTTTTAGGCTTGGCGATATTTTTTGGGCTCGTTTAAGTTGGACTGTTCACTCAAAAGTTATTAGAGGTGACAGCTTGTTTAAACGGTTCAATGTTGAACGAAAAATTGTTCAAATCGAAAATGTAGATACGGGAATGAAGTATCCTTGAAAAGACCTTTCGAACAAAAAAAAGTTTGTTAAAATCGGACTGTTCATTCAAAAGTTAGTATCGCGGGACCGGTTGTTTGAACGGCTCAAAGTTGAACCAAAAATTTTTCAAATCGAAAAATCAAATATGGGAATGAGCTGTACTCGCCGAGATCTTTCCAACAAAAAAAAGTTTGTCCAAATCGGAATGTTCATTCAAAAGTTATTAGGGGGGGACAGACAGACCGACAGACCGACCGACAGACCGACAGACCGACAGACCGACCGACACACAAATTCCCCATCTCAATACCCTACTTTCAAATTTTTAATTTCTCGATATTTATTTCATTTTTTTGTTTCTTTTTGACTTTTTTTTACTTGGCGATATTTTTTTTACTTGGCGATATTTTTTGGACTTGGCGACATTTTTTAGATGCATTAAGCCAATTTTAATGCTTTTTTCGTCTCTTTTATTTTTAACGGGAAAGTAGGCTAAAAAACCGGTCACCTTTTCAAATGGTCAGAGATGTCTAACTCGGATAGAGTGGCCCGGGTTCAAATCCCCGCTCGGGCATAGTTGTGCTTTCTCTGAATTCTGTCCTTGTTCTTTTTCTGTGCGAATGTATGTTGTAAATGTCCGCTTGTCGTATAAACGGGCCTTATGGCATGTGTGTTGAGCTAAATCAGACTTGAACCTTAATAAAACAGAACCCAGGTAGCACAAAAAACGTTTAAACGTTTTAAAAACGTTTTTAATCCGTTGTCACAATGTTAATAACCATTTTACAACCTTTAAAAAATGAAGTGTGCTACTTGGGAAGCCTTCAATTCTGCCATAAACCTAGTAGATGCATTTACTCGGGCTCGGATATCTGAGTGGTATCAGGAACAAAAAAAAAAAAAAAAATCGGAAGGAGCACGGTCGAAAACCATGGGTAAATTACTTCTCTTTTTCTTAATTCTGACTAATTTCCTTTCTTAAAAAAAACCTAAGGTAAAATCTCTTTGGGCTTAGGAATGCCACTATATAAAAGAGTGGGCATTTCGGGTCGGATGTTTCATTGTTGCAGAGCTGGAGTTAGCAGAGGTGGCTGATGTGTCGGGCAGGCATCACACAAAGGTTTCTTTATTTGTGACGTCATGCAAGATTTCGCTTTGTTTAATAATCGGGCATTTTAAAATAACTAATTACAAATTAACATTTGTAGTAATGAAAGCGTTTTCTGACTGCGTGTTTTTTTTTTCTCTTTTAGCATTTTCTATACAAAAATTTTTGCAACATATTTATATAAATATATATTTTATTTATTTATTTTAATTTCTGACATAAACAATTTAAATGTCTCATCGTTAAGGATGACTGCCTTTCGGCATATAATCGGTTCGATATTTTTAGTTTAACTGAATTGGGGAAAGGTAAGATGATTAACTATATGCACCTAAAACGGAAAGTACAATATGCAGTTATAATTTTCAATAAAATAGGAAAAGGTACATGCACAAAAGAAAAAAAAGAGAAAGAGATTGAAAGAATAGTACCGTCGTTTAAAAGTGTAAAACAGATCATTAATTAAAAATAATGACATTCCAGAAGTTCTCCAATTCTTTTGAATTCTTTCTAACCGTGGAATCATATTTTGAAAAGAAGAAAAGTTACTTTTTCTCAGCTTTCAATGTGCGTTTGATTTTTCATTAGAAACTTCAATTCACTTAAAACTTTTTCTGTATAACAAACTATCTTCTGCTTCCATTGTTCTTTTGAAATGTCAATATGGAGGCTCTTCGTTTAATTGTTCGAAAGGCCTTTTATACTATAATTAGGAACTTTCAATTTTAGATTTTAATTGGAGTGTTCTTTTTCACATTTAATTATCTTTGAAAATAATTGTGTTTGGGATTTCAGACTTATGAGAAGGTATTTGCATTTCAGTTTTATTCTCAGCTTGCTTTTTTTGTTAAGATTCTCCATTTATTTTAATTAATATAAGCGAAAATGTTACATTAATTATAGTTTCAAAATAAGAGTTACCAAGAAGAGTTGTGTAATTTGAATCTCTCGGAATTAGTTTGTGAATTAAAAATATGTTTTACTCCAATAAAAAAGCAGTTTGTGCGTGTGTTTATATTTTTCCCCACATTTTTTTAAATATCAATTTTGAAACTTATTAAAGTGCTTCATCTTTCGAATTTAATTAACAGCGAAAAATTTAGAAAATATCTGAAAAATTCCTACTTTAACAAGGAATAATAATACAAGCAATTATTTTTTTCCCTCATTTAGTCATCAGTTTAACTGTCCTTCATTTAGACTTGCTTCATGAGCAATGTAACTCAAATCAGTTTATAAAACCGGCCCTTAAATAAGCAACTTTATTCCAGCAGATTTAATTTTTAACAATATTTTCCGAAAAGTTAGAAAGCAATTTAAGTCAGGTTTATCAGACTTTCTTGGATCAATGAAACAGTAAATAAATACATATCTTGGACATCTTGGATGAAAAATCCAACGTGTATTGAAAACTTAGAAAACGTAACGTTTCTTCTTTAAAAATATGATTCTACTGTTAGAAAGATTAAAAAATAATTGGAAAACTTCCAGTATGTCTTTATTTTTAATTAATGATCTGTTTTAAACTTTTGAACGAGAGTATAATTTTTTCAATCTATCTCTGTTTTTTCTTTCGTGCATGTCTCCTTTCCTATTTTATCGCAAGTTATAACTATACGGTTGTGTATTGTTCTTGTATTGTACTTATTAATAGAAATTTGCTCCGAAAATGAAAATTATTACCCGTTGTATCTGAGAATTTTCGAGCACAGTGCGTAATTTATATGCATTCGTTTTAATTGTGCTGTAATATTATTTGGCATCATACTTTCCGATGTGCATAAGTTATAGCATGCATCGAACTAATGTTTCATATTACGTATCATGAACTAGAAAAAAGTGCCATTTTAAGTTAAAATCGTAGATTGTAGATTTATTGTCTTCGAAAAAATATGCTAGAAAAAACGTGATAACGAAAACTGGATAAGTATAGGTCATAGGTCGATAAATAATATCATAAACATAGTGCAGATAGTGCATTTTATCAAGTATCTTTAAAAATAATGGCGACTAAAAAAAAGAGCATGTTTTTATAAAGTGCCTTAGCCATGTCACCTTTTTTTTTTCGTGAATACTTAGAACTGAACACAAGCATTTTATGACCTTCACTTCACTAGCGAAATCACCTGCTTTATTTAATACTTAAAAAAAATAATAAGAGCATCATCTGGGATATGAAACATTCTTTAATATTTATAGTTTTTACGTTATTTATGTCACTTTCATTACACTACAGTTTCAAAATTAAAAAAAAATGAAGCGATATTTCTCTCTTATCTTAAGAAAATGTAAAGCACGTCGTTTAACAAAAAGTGCTCGAACTCGAAAGAAAACCAATAATAAGATCATAAATTTGAAAATAACGTGCACAATTCACGACATAAGTAGATAAATTTTAAATGTGTTTACTGATCCGCATAGAAGCAGTGATTTTTGAAGCGTTTTGCAAAAAAAAAGAAAAAAGAATATCTAAATCACATTTTGAAATATTTAGAAAACGGTTTGTTTTGTGATGTTTAAAATGGAAAATTTGATTAAAAAAAATCTGGTATGGACCCCACACTACTTCCTTTTACGTGTTAATTTCTTAGTAGTTGCCTTAAGTGTTAAAAAAAGTGCTTGAAGTGAGCAAGGTAACAATTCAAATATTTGCTTCCCTAATCTGCCACGAAACAATGCAAAAAATATTTTACAATGGTTAATTTTCTAAATATTGCTGATTTTAATATCATTCAGTGAATTTTTCGCAAAATATCGCCAATAGCGAGTCCATTACTTTAATAGTCCATTACTGCAAACTAGCAGTTTTAAAGTTTACTACTGTAAAATTAGCAATTTTTCCAGTTTATTACTCTAAAATTACTACAAAATTAGCTGTATTTTACAGAAAAAAATTAATTTTTTACAGTGTTATTAATTAAGATTATTGGACATTATTTAACAAGCTTATATTTAATCAAACAGAACACACATCCAAAGTCTATTTAATGCTACAAAATTACATAATGATCTATATGATTAGCCACATGGGAGCTGCCAGCACAAACCACGCTTGTAAGCTGGACTCCAAGATTGAGAATCGTCTTTGCCAAATGAGATTTTGATTGTCACGTTCTCCCATAATCGACCCTGCCTTAACGACTTTGCGTTCAAGAACATCACGTACCACCCAAAAGATTTGATGACGATTTGAACTTGTTAGATTTATCGCGAAGTCATTTATGAGAAAAAAGTTATGCAAAAGCCTTTGAAAGCAATTTAAAGGTGGGATAGATTTCAAGTAATTGTTAAATTCTGACGACAACAGAATGTTAGCTTTTATTTTTGTACTAGATGGTAATACAGTCAAACTCTTAAACTTCACGGGAGAGAAGAAAAATTCGAGACACGGAGGGTTCGAGATACACAGGTTGTGATAAAATTTACAAAAATAAGCAATTGGAACAAAGGTAAATACATAGTTTTGCATTGATATTGTTGAATAGTTTATTGTACGACATGTTGTGAGTCCACGTTTTACTAATTGTGATGACTATATCGGTAGCAAGTTAATGCATACCTTTGAGTACGAACATAGTCTTTGAATATTTGTGCAGAAGATGATTTTTGTCTCCAAGTTATACCATAGATAAAGGTGGCTGCAGATGAAATTCAGAAATACGAGTCGTCAAAATTCGAGATATAGACGTTTTCGGGAAAAAACAATCGAGATAAACATGAGAAAAAATATTAAATGTATGCTGCAAAAGCAGAGAAATTGAAAAATTTCGACATAGAGATGTTTTCGAGATAAGCAGATTCGGCTGTACGAGCTTTCATACATATATACTTTTGCACGTGTGAATCCCAGAAAAAAAAAACTAAATAAATAAAAACATTGAAATGTATCAAATATAAATCGGTGTAAAAATATCGTCAACCGTCTAAGAGCAACATCTGCTGAAAAAAAAAATAAACGGATAACAAGACAACGAAGTGGGAAAAAAACACAATTGCAATATTTTTTAATCTATCGTCTGTTTATATTTAATTTTATGACATTTTGTAAACATGTTTTGGCAATTACATAGGACGTTTGTTGTTTCCGAGAACATTTGAGAGGGATAGAGATATTGTAAAGAGTTTATACTGGCTTTCATTTTGAATTGTATCAAATTCATTGAAATGTATCAAATATAAATCGGTGTAAAAATATCGTCAACGGTCTAAGAGCAACATCTGTTGAAAAAGAAAAAAAATAAACGAATAACAAGACAACGAAGTGGGAAAAAAACCCAAATGCAATATTTTTTAATCTATCTTCTGTTTATATTTAATTTTATGACATTTTGTAAACATGTTTTGGCAATTACATAGGACTTTTATTGTTTCTGAGAACATCTGAGAGGGATAGAGTATTGTAAAAAGTAGTATTGTAAAAAGTTTATACTGGCTTTCATTTTTTTTTACCTGTTATAATGTACTATTGTGATGAGTTTTTACGTTATGCATCGTTCTCATAAATTGTGTTTTTTATAATATTGAAAACTTTTCCACGAGAGTTACTACAAGCCATTAGCTGTGTTTTGAGCAATGCTGGAATATCTATCACATAGGAAAAGAATTCCGCAAAATGTCTATCGCTTCTGACAACCTTTTGTTTGTAGTTCAGTATATTTTTAAATTTAACTCTACTTTATTATATTTTTACTTAAATTTTATTTTAAGATAAAATATCAACAAATTGCTTGTAAATTAAATTATCTTTACTCTTAATCTCTGTTTTCCTCTTATTTTGGCATATATAGATTGTAAAATATAAATAATGTGTAGATCATTTTAGTTAATTAGAATTTCTTTCTGGGAAAAAATATAAGTTTTTTTAATTTTTATGAAATGTTTAAATTTTGTGAAAGCTATTTTCTGCAACTAAAAAAGACTGTATTATTTTGTTCCTCATGGGGCTATAAACTTTTGCTATTTCTCAACGTAAATGAAGAAAAATGTCTTTTTTATTTTGCATGATCACAAATTATGATCACATGATAAAAGTTCCGTCTAAAATTGAGAAAGATTGCTTATTTAGTTACGAGTTAGTTCTGGAAGAAAGAAGGGGAAAAATATAAATGTTTTATCTCCTTCGCTAAGTAATAGTAAACAAGAGAATAAGGTTAGTCTTTATTTGTAGCTTCAAAGGAATTGAAAAACAACTTTATTTTTATTTCGGCAATGTATTTTACTAAAAGAACCATTTACAAAACTGCAATACTTCATGTGAAAGAAACTATTAGAGAAAGTGAACAACCATTGATATAAATAAACTATTTACAATTCTCACGTTTCGTAATGTATTTATTTTTGTCTGGAAATACTTACACATTTGTTATAAAACAAAGACGTTCCGTTAAACCATTAGATTTTTCTTTATAATTGTTTAAAGTTACATCATGTGAATAAAGGCAATATAAAATTGCTCCGTGTCGTGAATTCGATCGAAAAGCAGAGAAATGTACACAAAGTAATGTGTCTCTAAAATAAAAGTTTTTAGCAAACAATACAGAAAATGCAATATAATAATATTTACAGACAAAAAAAAAAAAAAAAAAGAAGGAAAAGGAAGACAGGGGGAAAAACTGTGGTCCTCCCTTGTACAGATGACCCCATAGTACTTACAACCTTGAAATTTGGTCTAAAATTACTTTGGATTGCTGGTCTACGTCTCTATGAGGGTTATTGTAAATTTAAAATTGTTTTTCGTTACATTTTTTTTCATATTAAAATAAGTTGCTTTATAAGGGTGTGAAATAGTTAACCAGAACTAGAACATTATCTGTCATTTGATGCACAAGATGAAGATTGCTACAAATGTTTTTATTAGTTAGAACTGGGATGTAATCATTTCCAACTCATTTAAAATCCTAGGCTAAAGAGATGGCCTCATAATAAGTCAAGCTTTGACAGCAGGAGGATTGTGAAATTGTGACAAGTTGGCGGAAAAAAAGGTCACAAGAAGTGTCACATATCAAATTTGCATGAAATTGTGTTCTTGAAAAATAACGTGACATGTGACAAGAGAGGGAATGGGTGTGGTAAAATATGACACTTTGTGACAAAAGGGGGTCAAAAATATGAAAAAAAAAACGTAACATTATTTATGGACAGGCTCTAAACTCAGTTCAAGCATAAAGCAAAATTTCAATGGGGATCAAAAATATGAAAACAATTCCTTGAATGTCACTTCAGGCTGTTATGCAATGCTCAAGAGTCCCCTCAGCTGTGAAAGTTTGACAGAAAATAATTAGGAACTAGGGTGTGTGCACTTCAAATAGTTTTTTTTCGGTTTCTTTTTCTGTTCCTTAATTTAAAAAAAAAGTTTGTTGATCCTTTCAATCAAGTTCTTTGTCTCGTCGAGAGCGAGTTAAGTTTTTTATGTTGTTTCATCTTCATGACGGTTTTAAATTAATTCTATTACATTCATTTTCTATTTTCAAGGAAAAGTTACATTTTCATTTTTTCCGAATTTTAAGGTGTAATTTTAGTTAAATTTTTGCTTACAGAAGAATTAACTCTTTTCGAACCAAATAACATTATGAAACCATTTTTGAGTGTCAGAGAGCGTTACTGAGGATGGGGCATAGCCCCCATAATACTATTAAAAAGGCACAAGTATAGGAAAGCAATTCCACGGTAAGACACACATTAGTTTTTAACGAAACAGTTTACAAAGACTAAAAATATTTTGAATCAAAGAGAAATTTTATGAAGAATATGGTGCTTACTACTATGCATTGCAGTTAATATGTGAAGATTTCCAGAAAAATACTTAAATAATATTTTCTCCGTAATGGACGTATCGCGTAAAATACGTCAATTACGGAGCCGAAATGCCATCATACAAATACTGCTTGAAGAAATATTCAAACTTTAACTGTAATTTATAAAACTATGCTATTCATTATATGCTATTCATTATATTGATGCAACGAAACAAGGATTTAACAGATTTTAAATCTTTGCAATCTGCTTTGTGCAGCAAATGATACTTTTTGATAAAACGGAATGTCCCAATATATTTTGAGTAGGGCCGTATTGAAGGGGTGGATTTTTAGGGTTCCAGCCCCCTCAAAATGTTTTAAAAACTACTACGAAAATGCTTTTTATAGTTTCTCACTGAAAAAATTATTTTTGCTAGTTTATTTAATTTTCTTATTTTTTTTGAATCTGTTTTTAAAAAACAGATTCAAAATGAAAATAACTTGACAGTTAAAGGGTTAAGTGTTTTTTTTGCAGCATTTATATTTACTGTAGTTATTGCAAGCATAATTTCTTAACAATACACATTTCCTTTCAAATTTTTAATTCCACTAAAAAAACACCAAATTTCTTCAAATCTGTAAGTATCAAACTCTGTATTTAAGGCATCTTATAAATGTTGGAAGACAGAAATTTCAAAAGTACTAATTCAAATGCGCGTATTCGAGTAAACGCATCCATATTTTTCCCAAGTAGCACACTTCGTTTTTTAAAGGTTGTAAAAAGGTTATTAACGTTGTAACAACCGATTAAAAACGTTTATAAAACGTTTAAACGTTTTTTGTGCCACCTGGGTTGTTTACCTTCATTGAAAAGATGAGTTATATTTTTTACATATTTCATGTTAATACCTTTTATCTATTGTAATAAAATCAGGGGATATAGAACATGAAATCAAATTTTATTGGCTTTATAGATTTTACAAAAAATAGGTTTGGTAAAATCCTCTCAAAACTAAGGTCTGGTTAAGAGCCGGATTTTGAGTCAACCCAAGGTTATTATTTTTAGTATTTTTCTCAAATTCACAGGACATTTCAGCACTAATCTATCACCCTATTTTGCTTTTTTAGTGCATTACCAATTTTTTAAAAATTAACCCAGAAATAAACATACATGAAAAATTGTGTCAGATAGCACCAGTTATTAATTCTCAATTCGTGGCTGGAAATATGCAGTGGGAAAAATATTGCTATACGTGTCAGTTTCTGGCATAATAACTCTAGTTTTCTTTTCCTGCACATGTCAAAGAATTTTTTGATAAACTAAGATTTAATATTTATAAGTTCTTTTCTGCGCGCAGACTATTCATAAATGTTTACGCTTTGTTGTCAAGGCAACGAGGATGACAAGCCTTCTGGAATATTTTAAAGGAGCAAGTTAATTTTTATAATTACTAATCCGTTTTCTATGTAATGCAAGTAAGTGCGATGCATTATGCGGATGCTTAAGATATTTGAATAAATTTTCCATAAAGGATTAGTGTTATATTTGTTAAATTTCTTATTTTAAGGGGTTATAGTAGGGGAGAGTTGCCCAAAACGGGATAGGCGGGCAAAATGGGATAGTGGGCGTTGGAGCATGACTGGTGGTACTATACCGCAGGAGACAGGCTAAACTGGTTCCCGACCGCCATGACAGCATACTCAGTTATTATTTCAACTCTAGCCAAGTATTTCGCAAAGAAATATTTTTTCAAAGTTTTCAATTGAGATTTTTACTTACATTTTACTTTTTTCGACTGCAGAACAACTAGAATTGTGGTTCTCCGTAATTAGGAACAATTCCAGTTAGAACTGTATTTTGTTCATAGCTCTTTTAGCAACAATTTCATGTAATTAAATATTGCTAGTGAGTGGCGGTTCCGGGGTCAGCCCTTTATGATGTCAAAAGCATCATGGTCGAGCAAAACGGGACACTTTTAGGGTGCCCAAAACGGGATACAATTTTGATGTGTCCCGTTTTACCCGACCATTTCCATTAATATTTTTTCAATGTGTTTAAGCAGCACAAAGCGAGATGGAAGTTAGCAAGTGGATGTTCAACCATCCTGACAAAGGGATTACTATCTACGAAGTAGCAAATATGTTCAATGCAGCATTTTAACGAGCAGCTTTTGTCGAAACTGCTGTGAATGGGTTCACGAAAACAGGCATTTTCCCATATAACCCAGATGTCTTTCCTGAATATCTCTTCGCTTCCTCTCTTCCAACAGATCTCCATTGCTGGATGCTCAAAACATGACTTCCTAACACCCATTAAATCTGCAACAAAATGAGATCAGATCCGAAGGATCTTCAAATTCAGTCATAGCATCTAAGAGTTTGCTGTCATCACAACCACCAGAGACAGTATTGAATGAACCACTTAGTGCAACGATAGCACTAGCACAAATGCAGGCCTTATCCAACCGTTCACTTCAACAGGAGTCAACTGACTTGGTTTATACTGTCGCCCTTCACTGCCATTTTCTATATCACCCAAAGAAATTCTACCTCCACCACAAGTGATTGGACCAATACCTCAAAATAAACACGATAGGAGAAGAGGGAAAACAGCATTTATAACAAGAAGCCCATATAAACTTGAGTTGGAAGAAGAAGAACGAGAAAAAAAAGAACGAGAAAGAACTTAAAAGCTGAAAAAAAGGGCTGCCAAAACAAGTCTCTTGAATGTTCTGAAGACAGAACAAATGAGACGTAAAAGAAAACCAGGTGGAGATGCAAAACATGCATATAAAATTAAAAAATGTTGCTCTGAACCTGAAAAAAACCCACAAACATTATTTTCAAAAATGAAAGAAAATGGACGTACATGAAAAAAAAACCGAAAAAAAAAATCATCAGTTAGCCAAGGTTGGACGTCGTCGTCTTCAGAAGATGTAACTGAAAAGGATGAAGCATGTATTTTCTGCAACGCTCTGTATCTTGAATCGAAATCTGGAGAAGAAAGCTGGATACAATGCTCGAGCTGCCAGGGATGGGCCCACGAAGATTATTCCAAAGCAGACGAAGAAGACGACACTGTTTTATGCTATTTCTGTGTTATGTAATTTTGCAACTTTACAATTACGTAGCCTATTTTTGGTCTAAAAACTAAATCAAAAGTAAAATCAGTACAAAATAATAACATACAATTCCCTATCCCGTTTTACCCACCCTTGGTCGGGTAAAACGGGATCATATAAGACTTTTTGAAACCAGTATTTTTCACATAAATAATATCGAACAAATATGACACAGGTATTTTTAGTAATGTAAAAGGTGTATACTTTTAAATGTCGTCTAACTTTGGAATGTACCTTGTATACAATAAGAAATAAAGCGAAGAATATGTTAGCTATCCCGTTTTGGGGTACTTTCCCCTACCTTTCTGACAAATTTCTTTATTTTAAGTGAAAAAGTTAATTTTTTGAAATATTTGCTTCTGCACTTGTTTAGTATTCAATAATTTATTTTCAAACATTAAAAATTTTGAAAACTTTTTTTGAAAATTTGAAAAATATAAGAAAATTTCAATTTTTAAAAAACCCTAAGATTTTTTTGTTTCTGCACTAATTTCAAAATTTCTTTTTGCGAAGTGATCACAAGGTTACCTCAACAAATCTGTGCGTTCATTTTCTTATATTTTGATTAGAAAATATTTTGTGACCTTTTATGTAAAAAATTCTTAGAAAATTTTGTTCTTCGATGTTTAACAAACTCTAAATTTTTTTGTTATTTATAAAACGCTTATTCAATGCACAGTTTTGTTAAATATATTATCCTGAGTGCAAAAAATAATGCTTTAAAGTTATATCTTTTATAGAAAAAATTCCTCAGCATTTTCAGTAACATAGAAACACTAAAAACTGATCACCGAGAAAAAGCACTTTAAAGTTTTGCTTTTCCATTAGAACACATAGCATGCATGCCCTAAAGTCGCTCATAACTTTTTAAATAATTTAGCTAGAACAATGATATTTTTTTCTGAGTGTTTTGAATAACTTTTACTTTTGAAATAAGCAATAACATTTTTTTTGGTCTTTTGGTCATTTTTGAGGTACTGTAACCCCTTAAAGCATGTATTGCTTTTTAAACTACACTGAAAGACAACTATAAACGCAAAAAAAAGTATTTTGTTTTAGTCCCAACTTAGTTTAACTTAACATTTTTATCTGTTTCATTAAAATAATATTGACTAATTTAAAAAAGAGTTCCAAACTCAGCATTACCGACCAATTACTTAAAAAAATAATGCGGTTAAAAATGGACAACTTTTATGGTTTTATCATTTTTTGTAAAACCTTGACAAAAAGTATGCCGAAATAAGTTGTTTAGTAAAAAGATACAATTTAGTGATGTATTAAAAAAACTTAAGACTTTAAAATGTAAGCATATAGAAGTAGCACAAAAAGGTTGTTGCAATTCAATCGAACTGTATAGTAATTGACTAAAAAAAGCCAAATAATTCAGCACGCGATCATTACAATAATTTAGGTTAATATCGTTGATGAAATAAAATTCGTTTACCGCATTGCATTTTCCCCAATATCAATGTTAGTACACTGTAAAAAATGAATGTTGTTTTTGCATTATAATACACTAATTTTATAGTAATAAAATGTAAAAATTTGTAATTTTACACTAATAAGCTGTAAAATTGCTAGCTTTACAGCACTCAACTGTAAAATTGCTAATTTTGCACTGATAAACTGTAAAATTGCTAGCTTTACAGTACTCAACTGTAAAATTGCTAATTTTACAGTAATAAACTGTAAAATTGCTAGCTTTACAGTACTCAACTGTAAAATTGCTAATTTTACAGTAATAAACTGTAAAATTGCTAGCTTTACAGTACTCAACTGTAAAATTGCTAGTTTTACACTAATAAACTATAAAATTGCTAGCTTTATAGTATTCAACTGTAAAATTTCTAATTTTACACTAATAAACTGTAAAATTGCTAGCTTTACAGTACTCAACTGTAAAATTGCTAATTTTACAGTAATAAACTGTAAAATTGCTAATTTTACAGTTTATTACCGTACATTTTAGTTTTAAACTGGAACCTCTGCTGCCAGTATAATACTGTTGTTTTTACAGGATAATACAGCTAAATTTTATTTCAATAAACTGTACAATTCTTAACTTTGCAGTAAGAAACTGTAAAATTGCTAGTTTTGCAGTCTATTACTGTGCGTTTTACAGTTTTAAATTGGAACGTCAGCTGCCAGTATTATACTGCTGTTTTTACAGTATAATACAATTACATTTTACGGCAATCAACTGTAAAATTTCTAATCTTACAGTAAGAAACTAAATTTGTTAGCTTTACAATTTATTACTGTGCATTTTACAGTTTTCAATTGGAACCTCGGCGGCCAGTATTATACTTGTTTTTACAGCATAATACAGCTAAATTTTGCGGCAATCAACTGTAAAATTTCTAACCTTACAGTAAGAATCTGTATATTTGCTAGCTTTACAATTTATTACTGTGCATTTTACAGTTTTAAATTGGAACTTCGGCTGCCAGGGTTATACTGTAAAAAAACCAGTTCATTTATTGCAGCGTTAAAAATTACGAGCATCATGAAGCAGAAAATGAAACAGAATCATTTTAAATTAACCTCACGAATAACAAATCCAGATTTGTAACAAATGTGGCGATATGAAGTATTTTCCTTAAAGCACGTATTCACGAGTAATGGTTTTCTTGCAATACATTTAAAGACTTGCTTATCACAGCAAATATAGATCTCGAAAGCAAACCTCTCGAAATCTTCCCTGCCTTATTCATTGAGTTATTTGATTGATGCAAACCCGCGTGTGATCCCTACTACGAAAGCCGTTTGCGCATGCGTGAGCCCCGTACATTCTTATCGAACGTGTGAATTTTTGTTTCTTTAAGCCTGATGCTCGTTCCTCTTTAATGGAGTAAGTTAAATGTCTTTTTCTTTTTTTTTCTTGGTGTAAAGCAAAACATGTGTCGAAGAAGTTTTTTTCTCTCTTTATGTCTGATTTTCTGCATTTCCGTCTTTTTTTGAAATAGGAATGCAATGAAAAACAATTTAAATAAATACTTCAAAATATTGGGCTTCGAATTTACAAAATTTCGTAAAGTGGAAATTTTAAAGCTTTATGACGAAAATGGCGATTAAAAAATACTTGTTTTTATTAACTTGTTTGTGAATAAATCTGTATTAAGGTGATCCATTTATACTGTAATTTAGTTTTGTATATTTTGCAGCATAATTATGTAATTATTTCTCAACCTGCAATGCAAAAAAAAAAAAGCTGTTGTTTTTACAGTATATTACTGACAGCAGGGGTTCCACTTGAAAACTATAAAAGCACAGTAATAAACACTGTAAAACTAGCTATTTTAGTTTAACTGTAAAATTATAGCAATACAGTCGACGCTCGTTATAACGACCACACGTTATAAAGACCATCCTAATATAACAAGCGGTGAGAAAACCCCCAACTGTATCTCAATATACTCTATGTTCTACCTCTTATAGCGACCACTCGTTATAAAGACCGTTTTCTGTGGGAGGGAGACGGTCGTTATATCGAGCGTCGACTGTATTACCATAGCAATATTACCATATAATTTTGCCGCAATTTACCGTAAAAGTAATAGTATAGTACTGGCAGCAGAGGTTCCAGTTCAAAACAAAAATGCACGGTAATAAACTGTGAAACTAGCAATTTTACAGTTTATTACTGGAAAATTACAGTAAAATTCGATGTATTATACTGTAAACACAATATCTATTTTTTACGGTGTAAGCATTTAGTCCTTTCACGTTATACAGTCGACGCTCGATATAACGACCGTCTCCGTCCTACAGAAAACGGTCTTTATAACGAGTGGTCGCTATAAGAGGTGGAACATAGAGCATATTGGGATACAGTTGGGGGTTTTCTCACCTGTCGTTATACAGTCGACGCTCAATATAACGACCGTCTCCGTCCTACAGAAAACGGTCTTTATAACGAGTGGTCGCTATAAGAGGTAGAACATAGAGTATATTGGGATACAGTTGGGGGTTTTCTCACTGGTCGTTATATTAGGATGGTCTTTATAACGTGTGGTCGTTATAACGAGCGTCGACTGTATTGCTCACGTCTCCTCCACGTGTGGCGCAATACGTGTAAAGAATAGTATGCTACTTGAAATTTATAACTGTCAGATGTACATCCTTCCTCGGGTTCCCCTTTACACTTGAAATGCGAATTGCGCTCACTGGACCACATCAACGGAAGGGATAATTAATACTTTAATGGGCGTCGCATTCCCATTAGCTCGCTCCGTGTGCTGGCTGCTAAAGACAAGTGTGAGTAATGGTCAGCACAGTTTAGAGCACTGGTTTAAGAGCAATATGTCTGTTAGCTCAATCGGATGGTGCGTATCTGAATTAACATTTCATCTCACTATTAAGTATTAGTATAATGTTTACCTGTTCCTTTATTAGATAAACCTTTCAGAGCTTGGTGGATTTAAAGATTCACTTTCTTAAAATGATGAACTAGGAAATATGCACAGCTCAGCTTAGAGCAATTTACCAAGAGCCATATGTCTCTAAATTAATTCGGATATTGCGCATGCGAATCAACTCATTTCTCTCACTATAAAGCATCAGTATAAATGTTTACATATTCCTTTATCAGTTTTAATTCCCTAGATCTTGATAAATTCAAATATTTGCTTTTTTTTCAAAATGATGATCTTTTTCTGTTTATTGATAAATAGGCAAAAGGGTACGAAAAAACGTGTAGAGACAGTTCAAGTACAGTGCATTTTGATCACGAAGAGATAAATTAATTACATAAATACGCAGGTAAATTGCGAAGGTGCTTGAGTAACAAATTATTAATTAAGCATATTAAATGCAAGTGACAGAAAACAAAGGCTGCACGCTGTAAAAAATGAATATTGCTTTTACAGTATAATACAGCTAGTTTGATAGTACTAAATTGTAAAAATTTCTAATTTTCAGTAATAAACAGTAGAATTGCTGCTGGCTTATTCCTAATTTTACAGTAATATAATGTAAAATTGGTAATTTAACAATTTATTACCATCATTTTACAGTTTTAAACTGGAACCTGTAGTAGCAGGAACCTATTGGCAGTATAATACAGTTTAATTTTACTGTAATAAACTGTAAAATTGCTTACTTTGCAGTAAGAAACTAAAATTGCTAGTTTTAGTTTATTACTGTGAATGTACAGTTGTAAATTGGAACCTCGATTGTCAGTTTTTTCTGTAAAAACAATAGCTCATTTTTTACCGTGCACTCTTTATATCAAAAATGGTTTTGTAAATTTGTCCAGAGTGATGTAGAATTAAGAAGCTATAATTGTTGACTGTAGTTTTCTCTCACAATAATTTAAGTGTGATCACGCCGTTTTCTTTAAATTGAAAAGCTTTTTTTTTTTTTTTGGTTGTCTAATTTTACTACTCAGTACGCAAAATTTTTCAAACTGTAGAGTTGGTGAAAAAATGCGAAATTCATAAAAGAGTAATGGTAATTTCTGGAAATCAGAAACCTTTACAACTGAAGACTTTTTGACGTAAATTTAAAACTCGGCGCGTGGCCGTGAAATCTTTCGGTACTATGATATGCACGGTCTCATCTATGAAAAGGACGCTAATATTGTTGCCAAGCGCCGTGGTGGTACAAATTTATTAATAGAAGTCGAAAGCGAAAATGTTTATGGTTACTCTTAGATTGGTTACTTATAATTCATTTTTTACACGACTTGGTGGTGTATCGTAGGCGCCGTAAGAACAAGTGTGTGATGAAGAGGAACAGGTTTTTAACATGCGATTAAGAGTAGGGAAAACTACTTTTTTTTGCTTAGACAGGGTGTCACAGTTAAGGCTACAGTGGACAAATAAAATTGATTTTTTCAATTATTGATTTAGATGTCTAAAACTTTGAGTGCTTGTATTATTGTATATTTACTACATCTAAAAGCATAAAAAACACAAATTAGTGCAAAAACAATTAATACTTTTTTTCAAATTTCAAATTTAAATATTTTTTTAACAAAATTTCAAAATGTTCCAGGCGTCGCAATTTGTTTTCAAACTTTGAATTTCCACTTAATTTCCAATCATTAGGCATGATTGCATAAAACAATGCATTACATGCAATGTTTTATGCGATAGTTTATAAAAGATGGCTGAAAATGAAAATTTATATGATTTTTTCAACTGAAAATTTTTAGAGAGACTACTAGAGAACTCCAGGGAAGGAGATTGTTTTTTTCTCTGTGCTCGCTACTGGGCATTGATCGAAACTTAGGTTCCAGAGGCGCGCGACAGCGCCGCTCTGCTATAGACTTTATAAAAACTTTTCGACAGCAGTATTGCTATTACTGTAAATATTTACCTAATCAAGTTTGGTATAATAAAGAAAAAAAATATGAATATTCATTTTTGAATCGTCTGCTGTTGCGTCATTGAAGTCCTCTTACACCACACAGCCAAAACGCCAGAATTGCAATCTTAAGAAAAGTTCAACAAGACAAACACTTGATGAAATGTTTTCGCATTTTTTTTTTTTTTTGTAAAATTTGATACTTGAGAATTTACTATGACGTTGTTTGATTTGACTATACATTAATAATAGAAACCTTTGACAGCCTATATTTAGCAGAATTCATTCCTCACTAGACTTATAATTTTATCAAAAATACACTGAAAACTCGATGCATTCTTATGGGAACTACAAATCATTTATTATAAAAATCCTTCAAGATTTTTCAACTTTCTTAACTTCCTTCAAATTTCTTCAAAAAATTCTTAACACGATATGACATGCATGCCATAGGCGTCAAATATCACTTCACGGAGGCTGAAATTTATGCCGATTATTGTTGAATAACGGTGCTGTTTACCTTTTATAATTAGAAGAGGAAAAAATGTTTTCTCTCTTATACATGCATTTAAAACAGAGTTACATTTGCAGAAGAAATAGAAAAGTAATTATTCTTTTTGAAAATATTAATTTACAGAGACCCAAATATACGCAGAATATAGCTGAATCGTTGCGAAATTTACATTTGATTTTATTCAAATTCAAAAGGACCTCGAAATGAAATCCTTAAAGAGACCTTTATGGCAGAAAATGTTGTAGCTAGGTTTTAGACTTTAGTACACACAATTTAAAAAAAAAAATACATACTGCGTGAAATATCATAAAGCATTATATAAAACACGAAGTGAACTTATACGTTGCACTCAACGATGCACATGCAATTTAGTTCTCTTTTCAGTTCTCTCTTTAGTTCTCTTGGGGTTTTAGCATTATGGCTACTGATAAGATTAAAAGACAACAATTGAATAGACAAAAATAACAAACCTCAGATTCACTGGAAAATTTTCGTTACGACTTTCGTTTCTTTCCAATGTTCCTTTTAAAAGCAGATTGGCTTTCTTCTTAGCAAAATACATTGCTTTTAAGACTTTTATTGTTGCAAACCCCAACATATGTATGTACTAATATAAAATAAATTTTAAAACATTGTGGTGATAAAAAAAATAGTTATTTAAAAAAAATTAGTCTTCATTTTTTTTATAAAGAATATAATTCAGATAAATGTTTTAAATACTGCTGACGAAAAATGAAAGAAAGAAAGACGTTTGCTAAGTGAAACAGTTAAATAACAATATCTAAAAAGGTACACATTTTTATACAGGGTGTCTACTCTTATCGTGGCCCAATAGCTAATTTCTAAACCGTTAGAGATAAGCATATAGTTTATTTAGGAAAAAATATCCAAATTATGAAAGGAATTTTGGGTCTATTCAATGTGTTTCAAAAAATCAAATTTTGAAAGAGTTACGAAATTTAAATTTTTATACAGCCCCCCAGTCTTATCAATCATACTTAGTAAAACATTCTTGACACTGTAACGTTTAAAACTAAAAAAAAAATCACTCTTCTACCACAAAAATTGACCGAGTTATGACGTTATGAAAAATCAAGATTTTGCATTATTTCATGACGTCATCGAGAGATCTCTTAAGGGATCGTATGCGAAATCCTTCAAAATCTTAATTTTTCAAAACGTCATAACTCGATCAATTTTTGTCGTAGAACAGTGATTTTTTTAAAGTTTTAAACGTTACAGTGTCAAGAATGTTTTACTCAATATGATTGATAGGACTGGAGGGCTGTATAAAAATTTAAATTTCGTAACTCTTTCAAAATTTGATTTTTTTGAAAAACATTGAATGGACCCAAAATTCCTTTCGTAATTTGGAGATTTTTTCCAAAATGAACTATATGCTTATCTCTAACGGTTTAGAAATTAGCTATTGGGCCACGTTTGGAGTGGACACTCTGTATATTTAACGCGTTATAACACAAATTGAAAGTTATAAATGCGACTTTTGAATATGCTAGCTAAGCGCAACTTTATACACTTGATATTAAATTATACTACATTTTCTAAATAAAAACTAAGCACTTGTAAGGACTTGATTAAGTTATGAAGATACAGGCAATACGATGGAAATGAAAAGTTTAATTCTTCATAGCAATATTTGAAAAATGAGCTCATTTAAAATAAAAAAATCGAATTACACACGATTACTTGGATTTTGCTTTTTCTATGTTGAAACTCCCAAAACTACAGAACACTTCAAAAAGCTAATTAATTTGGGTTTCATACAATGAAAAACTACAAATATTTATTGAAAAAAAGTCACAGTAATCATTTTCATATTTTATATACTGAGATAGTTTTCAACTTTTTACATTTACATCTCTGAAAAATTTGGAACATTTTTATCAGCATCGTTTAAACGGAATAACATTAAACTTAATTTCCCTTGGGGTTGGATCTCTATAAATTGACTCTCTTTTCTAAATATTCTATTATTTTAAATCAAAAACGTTTAAATTGACTTCATTTACCCAGAATATGTGGGGACTTTTGTTTGCCTATTAATAACGTAAATGTAATTGCTAACTACAGTTAAAAGTAAAGTTAGCTTGCAAGAAAAAGTTTAATGATCATTGCAAGAAATATCATGCTTATAAAAGTTACTAAAATAGTAATAGGCACTCTGCAAAAAAAGAACTGTTGTTTTTACAGTATAATACTGACAGCCGAGGTTCCAATTTAAAACCGTAAAATACACAGTAATAAACTGTAAAACTAGCAACTTTACAGTTTAACACTGTACAGTTAGAAATTTTATTATTTATTGCCGTAAAACTTAGCTGTATTATTCTGTAAAAACAACAGTATAATACTGGCAACGGAGGTTCCGGTTTAAAACTGTAAAATGTACGGTAATAAACTGCCGAAATTAGCAATTTTGCAGTTTATTACTGTAAAGTTAGCAATTTTCCAGTTCAGTACTGTACAAGTAGAAATTTTAGTTTATTACTGTAAAATTAGCAATCTTTACACTTTATTATCATAAAATTAGCTGTAGTATACTGTAAAAACTACATTCATTTTTGACATTGCAGGCACGATATTCTGATAATGAGAAGCTTTAATTATAGCATTTAATTACAATTTTCTCTTACCTCTTTTGTACCAAAATCAGCCGAGGTCACCTTTCTCCACTCGACGTGGTTGACCATTCGAGAATTTCTCTCCCCCCTGTTGAACTTATCGAACTCTACAGTCACCGGCAGGACAGTGACTGTATCCTGCTTTCGCGTACGGAACCGGACCTGCTGGTTGGCTACCGAGAGCGAAAGCATCTCCGAAACTTTGTTTTTATTGGTTTATAGAGAGAATGAGAGGATCTGTCTCTAGCGGGAGAGTTTATTTCTGCGTGCAGACTGTTCCCAGGCTAGGACGCGACTGAAAGGACTTTTCTGTGTTGTGTCAAGAGAGGGGCGTTCCCTCGAATGTTTTGAAAGAGGTGCGGGACAGCGCCATCTTGCGGGAGGAAATAAACATGAAGAAAAGGTTTTAGATGGGATGAGTGGAGGGTTCTTTGTATGTCTGTGTGTTTATAACTAGGGGTGCACCGATTAATCAGCCGTACCGATTAATCGGCCACAGTCTGCCGAAACAATATTTTTTAGTTTATTCCTTAAAGTACACTTTCAGTAGCAAACTATAATGAATAATTTTATTGATAGTAATAACAATCCTCACCAGTTGATATAAAGTTTTTAATATACTAATTCTTCTAATTTGCATTAATTATGCATAGACAATGTTGCAACATGTTCCATGTGGCAATAGTTTCTCCTTAACACAGTGCTTTTAGACAACTTCTAATTTTCACAGAGAATAAAATGAATTAAATTGCTACTAATTATTTAAACAATTAAATTAAATTACTCCTAAATTGGGGTGCGCACCACAGGTTCCCCCCTTTTTGAATTTATATGTCCAGTTAACGTAATTAACAATGTGTTAATGTAATATTATTGACAATAATATGAAAATTGGTTATAAGAAATCTGATTAAATATTGAAATTATTTTGTGAAAATTAGGAAAACGAAAAAACCCCTTCTCTAGGAAATAAGTTACATACTATTTCTAAGCTCGGAGTTGTATAGGAGAGAAAAACAGTGAAGGTAAAATTTGTAGTACTAAAAACAATCTTAGTTTTTATTAATCGGCCCAGCCGATTAATTGGCGGATTATCAACAGCCGATTAATCGGTAATCGGTAATCGGTCAATTTGATTATCGGTGCATCCCTAACTATAACTGCTGTTCAATTATTTCTTTTAAGAATGTTTCTGGGGAAATGGCTTTAAATATACAAGACAATAGTCAATACATAGTAAAGAATTACCAAATAAGTATTTTATTCCTTCAAAAAAATCATTACACAATTATTTATTCAAACGAAGGGAAGAAAATGCATCATATTCGTGAGAAAGGTTTTTTTTCCCTCTGTACTGAAACAAAACATTTTTTGCTATCTCAAGTGATTTAATACTTTGCAGTTTGTAGAGATAGCTTTTTCTGTGCTAAATGTTAGAGAAGGTCTTAAAATGTCTTTGAGATGTTGTTACATGTAAAAGATATAATGAATAAATGAAAAGAAGTGTGATCCAAAAGCTGTACCTATGTGCAACACATTGTAGATACAAACAAGAAATTCCTTACAGAACTAAACGAGCCTGCTTTCCCGTTAGCAAACATAGACTTTATTGCATCTGATAATCTATTCTCTTTGTTAGCTGACATTGCAAATTATGTCAAACACACCTTTTTAGTATATAATTTTGCATTAATGGCATTTTTTATTTCCTGAAACCGAAATTGAGAATTTATTCAAGATCTGTAAAAAAATATGAGTTGTTTGGAGCGAAAAAATTAAACTTTCGTGTGGTCTTGAATGTTATACTGTTTTTAATGATTAAAAAAATTCCCTTCAAATAGCTTAAAAATAAAAAGATAGCCTTTTATGTACAGTTTTTTTAATCAAGAGCTTTTCCCAGCAAAGTTTGCTCGATTCAAATCTTCCCAGATGTTTGGGATCCGCTTCACTTTAAATATCCCCGTAGGTGCAAATGCTAAGGTATTTTGAGCTATACAGAATTGAACGGAAAAATATTCCAATTAAAAAGTGAAATGCAGAAATAAGGCGTCTTCGCCAATATATTTTACACAAAACCAAGTTTGCTCAAACCGGACAGTTCACTTAAGAATTATTAGGGAAGAGGACAGACCGACAGACACATTTTCAAATCTAAAAAAACCCTGATATCCAATTGTTATTATTATTATTATTATTTTTGGAAAATTATTTAAAATTATTTTTGACTTCTGTTGTACTTTACGATATTTCTACAATGCGTTTTGCCATATTTCTTGTCTTTATTGATGTTTCTCACTTTAATGGGCCAGTTCGCTGAAAATTAAAATATTAGAAGGCAGATTTGGGGGGGGGGGGAGAAGGAATGAGGAAAAAAGAACATTAGTGACTTTTATTGTTGTTCGGGTTCTCTATTAGTTAAAGAGGATTGTTTTTTAACGCTATTTTAATCATCAAAAACCTTCACGTATTTTTAAAGTAATGTTTTAATATATTTATTGAAATAAAAGTAAAAGTCAATAAAAAAATGAAACATTTTGTTTTCTTATTAATATTTGCTCCTCAGAACTCAAGAAAATTAGATCAGTTTAAATATCGATTAAAATCTAAAAACGATGTAAAATTTGTAAGAAATAAAAAGCAAACCTAATTTTTAAACCAGCATCAAATATCTTATTGAACTTTCTTTTTTTCTGAAAATTCTTTTCTGGTGCAAAAAAAAAGTATTTTTTATTTTATTTTATTTTATTTATTTATATTTAATTTTGCTGTGTGTTGTTTTTAAGTGCAGTCGGTAAAATCCTTACCCACTGGTAACACCGAGTACACAACAGACGTTCTGTAAATCGGTCTTTGTAGCAATATCATTTATACGACAGAGAAAACAGCCTCAAGCTATGCTGATGAAGATGAAGTTGTGTTTGTTACACTTTTAAACACTAATTAAACGCTAACTTTTAAAGACTAACATAATGCTTCAAAACAGATAACATTAACAAAAGAAATTAAGCTCCAAGAAGAGGGCTTTATGGAGGTAAATGATAAAAATATGTTTCTGAAACGATTATTTTAATTTTTGAAGGAGAAGTTTCTTGCAAAATAAGAATGAACTGCATTTTGAAATGTTGTGTTGGAGAAGAGCCAAATTTATAATTATTACCTGAACAAGTTAGTAAAGAACTTGTAAAAAATTATATTAAATTTATTACAGAATCCGCTTATATTAAAACATTCAAACATCCTTTTTTCCCCCTATTACGCTATTTTATTGGTAGAATTTTGTACATTTTTACAATCTGCTAATCCGAAAATAATCGAGCTGTTCCTTTAAAATCGAGAGTTGTGTCTTCTTTCTAAAGTCGGGGTGAACCTAATTTGGCTGCATTGTGAAGATTACCCAGATCTTAATTATAGGCTTACGACTAGCCAGGGTAAGTTTGCCCCAGCTATAATTACAATGTATTATTATTTAAAAACTTAGCTATCATATTCAGATGCATAAGGAATATTTTAAAGGATGACATAATGAAGGACCAAAAGGGTCCTGAACGGTAGTAGTACAGTAAAATTGCAGAGAATGGTCCCGTCTAGACAAAATAACCTCCAAATGACGGTCATATGTTTGTGGAACCAAATATGTTCAATAGGCTTTATATTAGAGCTGACCTCAAAATGGCGAACTTCGAATAATGCCATTCGTAGACATCGCTGTTATAGTTCATTGATTTTCTAGGAATATTTCCCCCTTTAGCCATTTTAGCCTTCTCCAGTGGCTATTATTCCAGGTAATATTTACATACCCATTCTAGACATTATAAAAGGACAGTGCTTATTGTTTTCACTTGATGGCTTTTTACTTGCACACTGTAAAAAATGAAAGTTGTTTTTACAAATACCTAATTTCATAGTAATCAACTGTAAAAAAATACCAAGTTTGCAGCAATAAACTGTAAAATTACTAATTTTACAGTAATATACTGCAAATTGCCAATTTTACACTAAAGAACTGCAAAATTGCTAATTTTAGTTTATTACTGTGCATTTTAGTTTTAAACCTCTAAAATTTAGTAATTTTAGTTTGGAACCTCTGCTGCCAGTATTATACTGTTGTTTATACAGTATTATATAGCTAATTTTGTGGTCATAAACTGTAAAATTGCTGTAATATACTGTAAAATGCTGCTTTACAGAAATAAACTGCAAACTTGCTAGTTTTGCAGTTTATTACTGTGAATTTTACAGTTTTAAACTGGAACATCTGCTGCCAGAATTATATTGCAAAAACAACGTTTTTTTTTTTTTTTTTTTTTTTTTTTGCAGTACAATGTTTGACTTCTAGACTGCTCCTACGACACCCATAGGCGGCTGTTATGGTAAAGTCTGAAAATAGGGGCGGAGAAGATGGCTTATGTAACGACTCTTTTCTTTTTAAATAGTTTTGGAATATACTTTTGGATTTTAGCGTAATTATTGACAAAATGAAATTCTTAAAAATATCCTAAAACTAAACTGAAAAACGCGAAGAAGTTTGATACTATTTTGACATAAATAATATTGTAAACCACCATTATGGATTTTTCGCTCATTTCCTTCTCACAACTTATGTCATTATTAATACGAAATCTATAGATGAACACGTTCAAAAAGTATTTTTCAGAAAGAGGTTAAATAATCCGTGAGACTTTTTTTTGGCTCTAAAGATAAGTTTTATTTAAGCAATAGATAATTTTTGAGACAGCTCAATTATAGTTCAAAGCAATACGCCAAAATAAAATACTAGATAAAATAAATAAATAGCAAAAACAATAAAAAAAAAGAAAAGAAAAAATGATAAAAGAAAAGTTACATTAAAAAGTTCAAATTTTTCGAACACAAAAACCGGGGGGGGGGGGATAATTTAAAAATTTCAAGTTTTTTTTCTTGCGTCAACGAAACAATAGTGCACGTACTTCCATTTCCATTTCTTTAACACCTTTTCGCAACTTATGCAATAAAATTTGCATTTACCCAACCATGAACTATGTACTTATGTAAACTATTACCCAAGTAACTAATGCCCGCCCGAAACTAACGTACACTTCGCTCAAGCTTTAAATCATCCTTGAGGTTAAAAAAAACATCAAGATATAATACTAACCAACGATTGTCAGCTTGGCTTTGGGCAATTCATGAAGCTGGATTGAATTTCTATTGATAAAAGAAATGTAAACCTCTCTGGCGTAAATCAACTTCTTATTGAAAGAAAATGGAGTAGAAAATCTGAAGTGTCATAAAAGCTTTAAACAACATTAAAAAATAAGAATAAATATTCCAAAATAAATCTTTGGAAATCTTAGCATTTTTTTTTTTTTTTTTTCAATTTTTCATTTCCAGTAGGTTTTTCTCTCCATTTATTTTCCACAAAAGAACTATTCTTTGTGTTTTTCCAATAGTTCTTAAGAGAAAAAATCTCTTATATCTAATGAAAAAATTATTTCGATCACAGCTTTATTTCCAGGAGAAAAAAAAACTTATGGTTTTTGTTGAGTTACTTCCTGTACGACAAAAAAGATATTTTCACGAAACACTTTTTTACACAAAGTAAAAACAAGCGCGGACGCTGCTTTCTCCGTATTGAGAGTGTGCTTGTAAGGAAACCCAATTTACAGAGTGCTTTTTCTTCGCTTGAGAATGACCGCTCAATGAAATTCAATTTTATGTTATCCCCACACAGCTCTACTGAGACGGATATATTTGGTACACTGCATTAAAACATCGTTTACGTGTGATTCAACGGATTTGACGAGAAATGTCGTATGAATGAAATGGCGTACAATCGAAACGTTAACAAAGGACTTTGATCTTCACAAATTTAGTCCTACTAACGCAAATTTTGTGCAAATATACACTGCAAAAAAAAAAAAATGTTTTTTACAATATATGTAAAATATACAGTAATAAACTGTAAAATTAGCAATTTTACAGTTTATTAATTTAAAATTAGCAGTTTTTACAGTTTGTTCCTAATTAGCTGTATTATACTGTAAAACATCTATTTTTTACAGAACAGCAGGTGTAAGATTCTAAGCTACATTTTATGTAACTAATATAAATTAATTGGCAATAATTTAATTCATACTGAAGACATGGTTTCAAGTCTTAAGGGAACATTTTATGTGAAATAAATCATATCTTCATCACAAATTCTTATTACACCTGGCATATCTCCAGTTATTAATGACGATATATCACTAATAAACTTAAGTGCAATACATGCAGATATTTATTTTTTAAAATATTTTATATTTGCCAGCCATGCTGATTGTTTTTGCGCTGTGATCCTAACATGATAAATGGGGTTAAGTTCATTTAATATTTCATCACATGTTCTTTGACAAATGAAATAAACTCCTCAATAGAAACCAAAAAAAAATATATCTTCGAAAAGTTTTCGAATTTAAAGGAGGGGCAAACAATGTGTAAGATATTCATTTTTGCATTAAAATAAGTAGGTATGATTCGGAGCTTACGATACATAAGTGAGAAACGCATAAATGTTGTTGAATATTTAATTTTAAGTTCTATTTGCATATATTTCTTGTTTTAGTTAAGCTTTTTGTTCCAAGTTTTGGTTTGGCAGCATTCGCAAGAAGCAAACGATAAATTAGAAATAGCTTGGAATAACATGATTTTGTTATCTTGAAACTTGATCAGTATTCGTTCTGAGCATTCTTGATATGCAAAATTTAGCAATTCCTGATGATTGTATATATTGTAAATAAATTATTTTAATTAATGTAAACTAGCGTTAAGTGTTCCTTGAAGAAAATGAACTGCTTGATATATATAATTAAAATAACTAAATTATCTTGAAGAAATATTAGAAGCCTTGATCTTCTACTGATGCTCGGAAACATAATTTTTTAATAATTTTTTGTGGTAAAAATGTGATTTGCATGAAGCGGACTGATCACAGATATGCAGTTAAACTTCACTCGACACTAAAGTACAGTAACATATTGTTTTCCATTATCGTGGATAAAGATCGTTGGATCAAATTTGTAGCTGTTTTCATTATTACTTTTAAAATTCATTTTTACATTTCAGAATTATGAATATAAGAACGTAACTATAAGTACGCCAACCATTCTCATTTTATTTCAATCTATTAATAACAATAAAGCGTTTGTGTGAACCTGAAAATTTCCCCATGAGTTCTTAACATTGCATTTTTAATGGTCCTATTTTAAAAACTTTTGTAAAGAAAATTTTAAACCTTTTCCCTTTTCTAGTTCCCCATTTATTGCCCAAATTTCTCAGTTTTAAAACATGTACACTGTAAAAAATGAATGGTGTTTTTACAGTATAATACAGCTTATTTTATAGTGATAAACTGTAAAAATTTGTCATTTTACAGTAATAAACTGTAAAATTCCTACTTTTACAGTACTAAACTGTAAAATTGCTTAATTTCTCAGTAATAAACTGAAAAATTGCCAATTTTAGTTCATTACAGTGAGTTTTACAGTTTTAAACTGGAACCTTTGCTGCCATATGTTTTTACAGTATAATACAGCCAAATTTTACGGCTATAAACTAAAATTTCAAAATTTACATTAAGAAACTGTGAAATTACTAGTTTTACAGTTTATTACTGTGCATTTTACAGTTTTAAATTGGAAAATCGGCTGCCACTATTATACTGTAAAAACAACAGCTCATTTTTTGCAGTGTAAATTTTCCATATCTTTAGCCGAAGCTGACATCACGCGGACAAATTTTAATGAATATTGTTGAATTTCAACAATGGAGAACAACTTTCAAATACTTTGTTCTCAACAAAGTAGAAAAAGCAAAATCATGCAATATGAAGTTACCCATTGCAACAATGGTCCTGTTCCCAACAAAGAAAAAATTTTAGCACTCGTCACTTCTGAGTCGATGCGAATCTTATAAAGAGGAATTCGAACTCGCTCTTGAAAAAACGTAATTATTTGCGTCAAAAAGAGAATTATTGTAAGTAAATCCCCTTTTTTGTTCTTTGTATTAGATACAACGTAGTTTTGTAGCAAACTTTTAGGATACAACTTTGATATAACCCCCAAAAATTACGCCCCAAATCTGGCACTCCCAACGGACTTTTTATGGTCACTGTTTCTTGACCATTTCTGACTTGCTGTATTTTGCTGCAAGTCAGGCAACAGATATTTTGCTTGGTGAGAAAAAAAGTCACCAAATTTCCGATCCGGGGGTACATCACAGTAGTTCCACTTTTAGATTTCAAGGGTCAATGACAATCAAATTTTGATAGAAGCTGTGTGCCTGGAAATAGTAAAAGAACCAATTTCAAAACAAGAATATCCGCCATTTTTTAATCGTCGCCAAATATTTTGAAGCCAAAGACAGGGTGCTAATGTATTTTGACGTTGTTGTTATTTCCAAAAAATGATCACTTCACAAAATTTGGCGCTCACGTTAAAATCTCAACTATCGAAATGTTCCTTCTGACCGCAGATGAACTGGAATGGTTTACAGGCACAAATGGAAGCATGTATTAGTTTTTAGGGACGTCAGCTTTTGCGGATGTGTGTTATCTTCTTGATGGAGCTGAGACAGATTGAAAGAAATCAATAAAAGAAAGTTTTCGGCTAATGTCTTTACATCCATAAGCTCACATTGAAAAAGGCGTTCCTTGTAAGGCAGAAACACGTGTCTACAGTGTTCCTGAGCCTTTGTACTTTAAAACGTTGAGTTATTTGCTTTTATTTTTAAGCACAAAGGTATTGATTTATTTCTCAGACACTTAATCTTTTAACAGGCAAATTTTCAAAGCTTGAAAGAAAAAGAAAACAATTAAACTCAAAAGTAAAGTAATTATAAATTGCCATTTAAAGATTATTTTATTTGTAATGCAAACGTAACAGCATTGATTAATTTTAAGTACGATGGCGTATGAGTTAATCTCCTGATTAAGTTTTAAAAAAAGTATTGAGCAGAAATACCTTTTAAAGATAAAAAAACAATAATATTATTGAGATTTTCTCAAGCATAAGTACTTAAAAATAAAGCACAGCTTGAATATTCAGCTTTTAAGATTAATTTACATAGTACAACTAACTACAACTAAAAAAAATAAATGATATTTTACAGAAAAGTAAAGTAATTTTTAGATATTTTTTTAAATGACTAAATCAAAGGTCAAGTAAGCAATTTTAAAAGATCATTTATGTAACAAATTGTGAAGACATAATACTTAAATACTTGATCTAAAAACATTCTTAAAATTTTTTTAAAAGATTATGTTTTCGAGCCACAAAATTTATCTCGGTTAAACCCTTGAAAAGAAATAGAATAGTCTCATCCACAACATATAAAAGTTTAAAGATTATAAACGAAGATGAGGAAAACTCATGCTTTAAATGCACTATAATGATTTAAGAAATACAAAAGATTATACTTTGAAAACCTCTGACCTTACCTGAATCTGTTTCCTAATTTAGTTCCCACTTTTGTCTTTTCAGATATTGAGATATTGCGAAAATGGAATCGTTCTTTGATGAACTGTGGTTCGACACCTTTGTTATCGAACGGGAGGCACGAAAACCCCTCAAACCTAAACGCCTCAAACAACTAAAAAGTAAAACTGCCAAATTCCCGCTGCAACCTTGGGACGACGAGGAGATTCCAACTGAAAAAAAGGTAAGCCTCATCCAACGGCTTGCCGGCTTGTTTAAAAAGCCCTTTTAAAAAACATATCGAGATGTTAAAGTAAGAAATAATAAAATTGTGCCTCAAACTGCGAAAAAAAAGAAGGCAGAGACTATTAACAGATCCTTTCTACTTCCTTAATAATACAATCGCCAAACTGCATCACTCAATATTTTTCAACTGCATCGCTCAATATTTTCCAACTGCATCGCTCAATATTTATCAACTGCATCTCTCAATATTTTCCAACTGCGTTACTCGATATTTTCCAACTGTATCACTCAATATTTTCCAACTTCATCACTCAATATTTTCTAACACACCAAATTGATCCGCCACAAATAACGAAGATAACTCAAAGTACAGTACTATAGATATTATAAGCCACATCCTACTTCAATAGTTTCCACTCGACACTACGTCACCAACCGAACTGCATGCTGCATCATCCAATGGACTTAGACGCATCTTGATGTTCCTGATTCGGTCTTGAGAAATCCTCTGATGTTCCACATTTCCTGATTCGCCTTCCACACAAATCACCTGATGGTCCGAATTTCTTGATTCGCCTTCCAAACAATCAAACTGATGTTCCGAATTTCTTGATTTGCCTTCCAAACAATCAATTTGATGTTCCGAATTTCTTGATTTGCCTTCCAAACAATCAATCTGATGTTCCAAATTTATAACGCACCGAAAACCTTTGCAAAACAGATGAAGTTTCCGCCATAAAAAACTGGGAAATGAAAGAGGGAAAGCAGGTTCTTAGAAAAAAAAGAGATCGGGAAATAAGCCATGAACCAAAAGTTGTTAAAAGAGTGATGTTGCTGTCTCTCTAAATAGATAAAGAACAGTCAATAACTTCCGAAACTTTGAAGTATATTATATTACTGCCAAAACTGATGATAAAGTTGCTTAAATTAAGGAATAATTGAGAAAAAAAGGACTATAGAAAAACGGAGCATATGAAGATGATTTTGACTTCAAAAATGTGACGACCAGTATAAAGTCCAAGATTTTCCCAAAACGTAAATGTATTATTGCTAATCAAAATTAAAAAAAATAATAAATTGCAAAAAATGTTGGTAAGATTTGTAACCCTCATTGTGTATTTCTCAACCTGGACAATAGTTTCCTCGCTAATCAATGAAACTGCAACCTTAAAAAGCTAAAAAATGAAATAGTGAATGCAGGTTCCTTGAAAAGATGACTTGGGGAAATAAGCCATGAGCCAAAAGTTGTCAAAGAAGTGATGCTGCTGTCTCTCTAAATAGATAAAAAACATTCAATAATCTCCAAAACTTTAAAGTAGATCATATTTCTGCCAAAACTGATGATAAAAATGTTGAAGTTGGGGATAATTGGGAAAAAAAGTCATACGATTACTGTTATTCAGAAGCGAAAAAAAAATCGACTACAAGACTTAAACGAATTATATGAACAAGATTTTGACTTGAAAAATATGACGATAAATGTAAAGTGCAAGATTTTCCCAAACGTCACTCTATTATTGCTAAGGAAAAAAAATTATCGCAAAAAATGATAGTGAGATGAATGAAAGAGTGAAAGCAGGTTCTTTTAAAAGAAGAGTTCGTGAAATAAGTCAAAAACCAAACGTTGTCAAAGGAGTGATGTTGCTGATCTCTAAATAAAACAAAACCAGTAAATAACTTCCAAAATTCTGAAGTATGTCATATTTGTACCAAAACTGATGATAAAAGTGTTGAAGTTACGAATAATTAAAAAAAAAAAAAAGTCATACGACTTCTGTCACTTAGAAACGGAAAAAAAACATACTACAGTAGTTACACAGAGCATATAAAGAGAATTTTGACTTGAAAAATATGGCGACGAAAAAAAGAACAAGATTTCCACAAAATGTAGATGTATTATTGCTAAACAAAGAAGAAAAACACTAATAGTAAAATTTGTAACCCTCATTGTTGTATTTTTCTACCAAGATAATAGTTTCCTCGCTCATCAACAAAACTGCAGCATTAAAAGCCTGAAAAAACGAAAGAGGGAATACAGGTTGTTTAAAAGGAAGACACCGTAAAAGAAGTCATAAAAAAAGTTCTCAACGGACTCATGTTGCAGTCTCTCCAAATGAAGCGAAAGCAGTCAAGTACCTTCCGAAACTCTGAAGTATAATACATCATATTTCTGCCAGAGCTCCGGATAAAATTATTGAAGTTACGGATAATTTAGAAAAAAAGTTATTGAATGGTCAAAATGAAAAAAAAAAAAAAAACTACAGTGCTAACTGAAACAGAGTATTTGAATGATCTGAAGATTCGATACAAGGTCCAAGATTTTCTCAAACCATAACCATGTTATCGCTAAACAAAAAAATTCAAAAGCTGGTAATACGCTCGGTGACTTTCAAATGGGTGCAAAAAATTCAACTTCAAAAATAAGATGCAATAACTCATTCATTCAGAAAATAAGAGCGAAAATAGTGATGCTTTTCAACAGATAAACTAATACCTAATTAAACGGACAGCTTAAAATTGTCAAACTCTTCTTCTGTTTCGAATGTACTTACTTAACTTCCATGTTCCAAAACCTACCAACAATATAACTATAATTAAAGACCACTCTGTCTCGATGGGGGATTAGGGCTCCTGGCGATACCCCCTAAACAAAAACGCATCGGAACTCCTACCCCTGGGGTGATGAGGAAACGGAGTTGTGTCTGCAGAATTTTGAAATGGTTTTTCTCTCTGCGGACGATCTGGTAAGTCAACGAGTGCCTAAGCAAATTTTTAGACCTGAAAGAAATGCTTTTCGAAATATTTTTCGAATGCCAGTCTCGACTTTTAAAATAAAACATTTATTAATTAAAATTGACCGTTTCATAAATCTGAAAATGCAAGTATTTTAGTAGAAGTATATCTAAGAGAGCTGTTAAAGCTTATAATTAATGTAGAGATGAAAAGGAATATTTTCGCTTCCTTCGAACATCCTTCCTTCAATAGTTGCTTTTAGCATTTGTTTCACAAAAATAGGATCATTTCTGTATTCTTCACTTTCTAGAATTAAGTCTTTTATGCGTGTCACATTACTTCTAGCTGGTACTGTTGAGCCTAATTCTTCGGCCACGTACAACAAATATGCCTTCCTAAAACCTTCAACGGCTTCGAATAACGCCATGTTTTAATGTCCTGTCACGGACGCCACAAATGTTATAAATTATCAATATAAAAAGAGTAATATCATACTTTCATAAGGCAATGTTGTAAATAAAAGACTTAATATCCACATTAAGACAAAACTGGCAGTTTACACAAACTTTAGAACTGAAAACTAAAAACTTATATTTTTGTGTTGCCACTATCAAAAACTTAAATTACATCAAAACAGCAAGAGTGTGTTTTTTGCTGTTTTTATCGTTTTCGAAATGTGAGTTACACTAGATTTGTTAAATTTTATTTACAATCATAGTTTGTATTTGAAATTTGACCACACATTGCATAACACAAGCATTGAGAACGTATGACCAAATTATTTTAATTTGGCCGTCTTGAATTAAAGTTATGTTCTTGTCAAAATGATTGCGATAGGAGTAGAAAAAGAAACCCAGTGAGTAAGGTCCTAACACTGTTCGTGATTGAGAAAAATACTTTGATTTCTTGACGTCAAAATGCAAATACTTTTTTTAGATAAATTATTATTATTTTTTTAAATATCAAATACGCTTATCATAAGTAAAACGTTTTATGAGTTATCAAAAAAAAAAAAAAAAAAAATCGATGGTAAAACACTGTATATGTTTTTAAACTGCAAAGAATACCTAAATTATTATGATTATTATTATTATTATTATTATTATTATTATTATTATTGTTATTATTATTATTATTATTATTATTATTATCATTGTTTGTGAGACGTAAAAGCAAATTACAAGTCACTATACGACTGTCAGAAAAACATGTCTTTGTGTTTGACTCCTGTTCGATGCTCTCTGCTTGAAGCTCTTGTTGAAAAAGGGTCTCCTCATAATCCTGAAACAGGTGTATGTATTTTTTCCTTATATACCTACCATAGAGGTAGTTTTATCTTTTCTTTTTAACTATCATCTTCTGTAAGTTAGAATTTAGAGTTATTATACTCCTAAATATTATTTTGGAAACATCGCTGAATTCCGATACACAAATGAACATTCAATACAATCTCATTCCCGGATGCTCTCTGGTCGTGTATTTCTTCAGTAACTCATTTTCTAACAGGAAATTAACTGCCTTAGGTTACCGGATGCGAATCGCGGTTTAATTTCAGGAAATATGCAAGGAACCTCATTTACGTACCCACGTTATTTTGTTCACTTCCCGCGAGATTGACTGAAAATTGTTTCCATAAACCTCGCAGAAGCATTCAACATATATTCATTATTAATAAACATGAAGTTATAAAGGTCTGGGTTCAGATTTATCACGTTTCTACACTACAAAAAATGAACTGATTTTTTTACAGTATAGTACTGGCAGCCGAGGTTCCAACTGAAAACTGTAAAATGCACAGTAATAAATTGTAAAACTAACAAATTTACAGTTTCTTACTAAAAAGCTAGAAATTTTACAGTTGATTGCCGTAAAATGTAGCTGTATTATATTGTAAAAACAATAGTATATTACTGGCAGCCAACGTTCCAATTGAAAACTGTAAAATGCACAGTAATAAATTGCAAAGCTAGCAAATTTACAGTTTCTTACTGTAAGGTTAGAAATTTTACAGTTGATTGCTGTAAAATTTAGTTGTATTATGCAGTAAAAACAACATTATAATACTGGCAGCAGAGGTTCCAGTTTAAAACTGTTAAATGAACGGTAATAAACTGTAAAACTAGCAACAGTTTATTACTGTAAAATTAGCAATTTTACAGTTCCGTACTGTAAAATGAGCAAATTTACAGTTTATCAGTGTAAAATTTGAAATTTTTACAGTTTATGACTATAAAACTAGCTGTATACTATTAAAACTGCATTCTTTTTTTTTACAGTGTATTGTTTTGAGAGTCAGGAAAAACATTGCTAAGATTTTAATTTGTGAGCAATGATATCATTTGGGTTGAGGTAAAAAGTCATTTAAAACTAGTTTTTTTTTTAAATTTGAAACAATCGTTTAGTTGCTACTATAAATATTTGAAGTGAATATTTCAAGTCACTAAATTATAGGATACTTGTTTTACATATGTGTTAGGTAAATACATGCATTTTATTTGCTAAAAACAACAAGGAACAATGTCTGCATTTACTTGCCAGATTCACAAGGGGAAAATTAAGGTTGTATTTGCTTAAACTTCATCTTCATTTGGAAAAAAGTCTTCACATTTCTTTATAGATTTATGCATTATGATTTTTGTGTCAATGTTTTTTATGGTTATATATATATATATATATATATATATATATATATATATATATATATATATATATTTAATAAAAACTTTAAATATTTTACAAGTATTTCGTTCATACTTCTCTCGTAAACCGACGAGAACGAACACTATAAAAATGTTCCTGACTTTTTACCATTAAATGGTATTTCATAGTGAAATTTTATGGTAGGAAAAACGAGAACGTTGGGAAATAACGAATTTTCAATGCAAAAAGTGAGCTTATGGACTCATTGCGCAAGGTAAATAACTCGAGGTGCTAGCATGGGAAGGGGGGGGGGGCTGCGTCCTTACTGTCTGCAGTAGCCACTATTCCGAATTGTATATTGTATTACGTTTTTCAAAAAAATATGTAACAAACGTGGTGAAGAATATCCAAAATGAAAAGGTTTTCCCTTCAACCCTTATTTTCCGAAAAGATGTTGATTAAAAATGTTTCTAACTGCGTCCCTGCTTAGCTAGAATGTACCTTACGGTTACTTCACACACTACAGGGTCCCCCGTACCTACCACAACTCGTGGTTTAACACTTTCAGGTTTGAGCCTTTTCGACCGCGCATCTCCCTCCAGACTGGGGGGTTTTTGTCGCTTTTCGTGAGTTTTTAAAAAATACTTGGAAACAGTAACTGTTGGTAATTTTAATTTTATTAAATACTTCAAAATGTTTTCTTTCATGATGAAAGACCTATTTAAGTGAAACAACAATTAATATTTAGTAAGAAATTGTCGAAAAATGCATGTTTGGAACTTGAAAAAAAAAGTTCCGCATAGAAAAATATCATTTTTGACCAGGAAAATATGCACGAATTTAATTAAAAACTTACCGAAATCTTGAACAAATATATAAAAAAAATTCAATTTTCAAATGCACATTATGTTGCAAAATTTGCTTTGGTGTGGTACATTTCAAAACACGGATTTTCACTGTCGCACGCTTGGACTAACTCGTATAAGCCTCGATTCTAAGCGTCTCCTGCAGTTAATTCTAAATGGTGGTGCCATCTATATATATATTTTTAAAGTAAAGGTCCATAGATAATATCTAAAAAGGATTGAAACAAAAAAAAATCGTATTTTCATCGCTACATTAGCTCAAACTTGACCCCGAGATGAGCTCGGGCTTAATCATCTTCAGCAAAAACGGCACCCAGAGCTGGGCTCGGGCTTAGACCGGAAAGTGTTAACCGGGATAAGGCCCTAAAAAGCGCTCTGTTCTTTTTGAACTAGAACCAAGGGCCGAGCAAACCCTTGGCCCAGCACCTCCAGAGATATCGTTTAACTTGGAGGAATTTGCGACTACGACATTTTAACGTACCCAAGCCACCATTAATCAAGATGATGGATCTTTGATCGGCTAGGATCGAACACAGGTCCCTCCGGACACGTACCTGCAGTTACTGGAGTCAGCCATGTGAATCAAAGAAGTCGAATATGGACTTTAAAAAAAAGAGAGAAGAAGAAATAAAAAATAGTGTCCCAAGATGGTACTTCGTATCATATTTCACCAAAGTACAGTGTTTCATGATGTTTGGGGCAAAGGAAATCATTTAAAACAATCTTTAAAAGGCAATCGAAATCAAGTATACGGTGGTGCAAAACTTCAAAAAGCACACTATCATTGTTAGATCAACTGCAAATACATCTTTGTGTATAGTATGGCAGAGATGAAGTATGTTAGGATCTGGCCTTAGGTGCAGAAACTGTCGCATGCTTCCTTGTTTTTCGAAAATAAATGCAAATCATGTATTTTTAACTCGGGAGGACGCGCGGGGTCATTTTATGACCCCAAAGCAATTTTCTAACTCCAATTCCAAGAAAACTATGCACCAGTTCACTCCTTTCTTCTCAGTAGCTGAGTTTCTACCCCCCATTCATCTTTTGTTACTAATTAGGAGGTATTTCTGGCATTTGCATTCAGCCAAGACACGTTTGATCAGTTACTGGGGTTATTCTATGACCCCGCGCGTCCTTCCGTTTGCTTGACAAATCAACTATTTCGCCTGCCTGATACGGTCAGTTCGTCACTTTTTTTTCAATTAAAAGAATTTTGTACTTTGAAACAACCATATAGAAAGTATTCTTTATGCTGATTAGTAAATACATTTCTTAAATCCTTTTTGGAGTGAAAAATGATACCGAAATAACACTTATTTAGAATTGAGCAAATAAAATGAAAGGGACACTTATTCAATGAAATTATCATCCTCCTTTCATTCAACCAGTGTAAAAAGTACTTAAATTATGATAGCTACAATCAAAGCAATATTTTGTTTATCTTCATGCATGCAGTATAAAAATGCAGGAGGAGACAAATCAAGTAAATAAATTATTTTCGATTAAAGGTTGAAACATTTTAAATATGAATCTATCAGTTTTCTTTAAAAACACCAATTCTAGAATGATAGTTGTTATAAATATGGTAAATTATATAAAATGTAATAACCCGCAAAATTTATGAGGTTTGTGTAAAAAATATACGTTCCATACCTTTAAACAGAATTGCGGAAGAAAGTTAGAGTTTGCGTAGCACGTTTTTGTCTAAATGATAGGTTTCAATGTCTGTAATTGTACTGCAATATAGTTTTAAGAAATAAATATTAAAATATAAAAGTTTTCAACTGCGTAGGAAGGGATTTTGGGTTCATTCAAAGGTTTGGGGTCATTTTATGACCCCGCGCGTCCTAACGTTTGCCTCGGAGACGCGCGTTCTCCCGGGTTAAAAGGCAAAAGTATTTCAAACCAGGAAAATATATCAGTAAGTTTAATGAAAAATTTTACAAACATATTGTGTATAGTATGACAGAGATGAAGTATGTTAGGATCTGGCCTTTGGTGCAGAAACTGTCGCATTCTTCCTTATTTTTCGAAAATAAATGCAAATCATGTATTTTTAAAAGGCAAAAGTATTTTAAACCAGAAAAATATATCAGTAAGTTTAATGAAAAATTTTACAAACATATTCATTGTAAAAAAAACAGTAGGAAAAGTACAGAAAATAAACAACGTTGGGTCATTCCACGTCAGTTCACCCGGTCATGTAACCCATGTCCACGGATTTTGATAAAATTTGGTGTATTTAATATTTTTATGGTGGTAAGTAACCATATGAATTCTTTTGCCCATATGTGATCTGGTTTTTGTTTTACAGGCCGTTAAACTTTTCAAAAATTTGCATTTTCTGTCAACCGCTAAGCCTAATCTGCATGTATACGTATCTCTTCAGTAAATTGTGACGGGTGCAGAAATCTTTCAATATTTCCAAAAAATCTCAGCTATGTTGCTGAAAGTATGAGGATTTAATAAAAAAATACTTGAAATGTATATAATATAATTTTGTTTGAATAAAATTTGAATAAACTACGACAAGCATTTTTTTTCTTGTGCAAAACATGAGTTTACTTAAGTGGCATTTCACGAAAAGGCGGAGGTCCTATTCAATAATGGAAGCATTCGAAATCAGCCTGAAGGTGTGTTCTATCATTGCAAAGAATAAAATTAGTGGTTTTTTTCGTTTTCTCGTTGCTGTTGCACAACATACGCATTTCAGTATCAAAATTTTTGAAAAAAAGTTCTAGTCATTTTCCTAACCTAAATTTCACTGAAAAGCAAACATACCTTTATTTTTAAGTATATTTACAGCCCTATTATGCTACTTAAAAATCATCTTAATCCCTTATTAAGCAGAAAGAAAAGTGAGAAATAATTTATGACTCCCAAATTCAGTTGTTAAGTTCAGCAAAATATCAGATGTAGAAAAAAGATGTGCAAAACATGAATTTACTTTAGTAGCTTTCTATGAAGAGGCTGAGGTCATATTCAATAATAGAAGCATTCGAAATAAACCGAAAGGTGTGTTCTATAATTGCAAAGAATAAAATTAGTGGCTTTTTTTCGTTTTCTTGTTGCTATTGCACAATATACACATTTCAGTACCAACATTTTTGAAAAAAGTTCTAGTCATTTTCCTAACTAAATTTTCAATATTTTTTGCGTAAAAGAAGCATTGTTCATTCTTGTGTAGCATAAAAACGTATTATATTTAGTTTTAATGAATTATAATTGTATTGAATGTGCGAAGAAGAGATAGGATAGCACAATCTTTAAAGTAAAAACAATAATTAAAAATGTGAGTTTCTGAATATTATCGGATTGTTTGTCTTTGAAGTGTTGTGTGATCCTGTTTTCAACAAATTTAAGGAATATACTGTTTGATATTTTAACGCTCAACCTTCCTTGCATTTGCGCATGTATCAGGTCTCTTCTTATTTTATCAAAATATGGGTCATAGTGATAAGAGGGATAAAGAATGTGAGTGGGTTTTCTATTTTGGTTTGTTTGTTTTTCATTGGATTCGCTTATCAGGAAGGTTGGTTTGCGCTGATAAATAATAATAGGAGATAATTAAAAAGCTAGAGCCCCGGACAGACATAATTCAATAAAAATAAACTAGAAATTTCAGCATCCAGTTAAGAGCAAATACAGCTTTCGACACTTGCTATTGGAGTTTAAAAGAAAAAAATTGAAAATTTTCAAGTAAGTGACTATGCTGGATTTGAAGCAAGACTATCTTTTACCTAAGAAAGGACTATTATCTTTACTATAACCAAGAAATGGTAAGATGTTAGATGAAATAACTACGTCAAACGGTCCGTAACATAAGATTCTGGAAGATGTTACTATTCTCTTCAAAAGGAGATTGAATATGTACAAAATAAGTATTCCGAATATTTCATGATAACGTGACTTCAACAAGTACTGTCCGACGTCGGAAATGCAAGGAAGGTCGAGCGTTAAAATATCAAACAGAATATTCCTTAAATTTGCTGAAAACAGGATCACACAAACACTTCAAAGACAAACAATCCGATAATATTCGGAAACTCATATTTTTCATTGTTATTTTTTCTTCAAAGATTGTGCTATCCTATCTCTTCTTCGCACATTCAATACAATTATAAATCATTAAAAATAAATATAATACGTTTTTATGCTACAAAAGCATGAGCTATGCTTCTTTTACACAAAAAATATTGAAAATTAAGTTAGGAAATGACTAGAACTTTTTTCAAAAATGTTGGTACTGAAATGTATATATTGTGCAATAGCAAAAAAAAAAAAAAAAGAAAAAAGCCACTAATTCTGTTCTTTGCAATGATAGAACACACCTTTAGGTTTATTTCGAATGCTTCTAATATTGAATATGACCTCCGCCTCTTCATAAAAAGCTACTAAAGTGAATTCATGTTTTGCACATCTTTTTTCTACATCTGATATTTTGCTGAACTTAACAACTGAATTTGGGAGTCATAAATTATTTCTCACTTTTCTTTCTGCTTAATAAGGGATTAAGATGATTTTTAAGTAGCATAATAGGGCTGTAAATACACTTAAAAATAAAGGTATGTTTGCTTTTCAGTGAAATTTAGGTTAGGAAAATGACTAGAACTTTTTTTCAAAAATTTTGATACTGAAATGTGTATATTGTGCAACAGCAACAAGAAAACGAAAAAAACCACTAATTTTATTCTTTGCAATGATAGAACACACCTTCAGGCTCATTTTGAATGCTTCCATTATTGAATAGTACCTCCGCCTTTTCGTGAAATGCCACTTAAGTAAACTCATGTTTTGCACAAGAAAAAAAATGCTTGTCGTAGTTTATTCAAATTTTATTCAAACAAAATTATATTATATAAATTTCAAGTATTTTTTATTAAATCCTCATACTTTCAGCAACATATCTGAGAAATTTTGGAAATATTGAAAGATTTCTGCACACGTCACAATTTACTGAAAAGATATGTATACATGCAGATTAGGCTTAGCGGTTGACAGAAAATGCAATTTTTTGAAAAGTTTGACGACCTGTAAAACAAAAACCAGATCACATATGGGCAAAAGAATTCATATGGTTACTTACCACCATAAAAATATTAAATACACCAAGTTTTATCAAAATCCGAGGACATGGGTTACAAAATCCCGTTTTCCTGGGTGATTTGACATGGATTGACCCCGTTACAATGCACAAATGAGCAGGGATACTGCAGACACGTGTTTCGGCGTTACAAGGAACGCCTTTGTCAATGCAAAAAAGTTGTGAGCTTATGGATGCACAGACATCCGACTTTTGTCGGATGTCTGTGCATCCATAAGCTCACAACTTTTTTGCATTGACAAAGGCGTTCCTTGTAACGCCGAAACACGTGTCTGCAGTATCCCTGCTCATTTGTGCATTGTAACGTTGTTTATTTTCTGTACATCTTTAGCACAAAGGTATTTGTAAACTTTAGTAGGAAAAGTTTTGGGTAAATTCTGTAAAATGAAGTGTTTACTATTCAAAACTATTTAATAGTAGATTGTTCTGAAAAGAGTAAGCGATTGTAGTGATAATTGGTACACTAAGTGGCATTTTGTGTGAAACACATAAATGGAACCAGACTTCTTACTAACCGAAGTTCTTACTAAGTAGTAATAAAAAACTCACTATTTCGAATATACTTCTTTACAACAAAATGTGATGCTCATATTGCCATTGCATTGCTACTTCTGATAAAGGCATCACATGCTATCTATTCACACCACTTTCACTCTTTTATCACCACCATAACTCACACGGAGCATTTGAGGTTTCTATGCAAAATCTTGGTCAGTAATTATAGCGTGGTTTATAAGTAGTTTATAATGTAGTAAAAAGACAATACGATGTAAGATAAAATCTAAATAGTGATAAATTAGGCCTTGCTCCCTCAACACATTTAGAAGTATGTTTTTTCATATAAGTAAAGAACAAATATTTTCAAACAACCGCATAACATATTTTCCAAAATATATAAATTTGAGCCCCATATATCTATACCAAAACAAGCCTACATATAAATATGAAAAAAATAACACAAATTACAAATAAACTTATACACAAGATTGTAATGGATAACCTACATAACTGATTACGTCTTACTTTCTATGCACTAAATATTTTTGAATAGGTTTATTAATTTAACCTCGAAAGCTATTCTTATTACTATTTCTGCAAGTTTAGGGATGTTACCATCTTTTAACGATATTTTCAGCTTTATTTTTTAGTTTCAATGCATCCTATATTTAAATTGAAATTACGCTTTTGCTGAGTTAAAAGTATATAAAATATTTTTCGCGCAATTTTCTAACTGAAATAATCAACTTTTTATTCAAACGTGCAGTAAAATAAAAGTGTTACGTTTGATATATACTTTCCTGTCTACTCAAACTCGTCACTAACATTTGTTTATATTTTCTTCTCCGTGGCGCGCGCACACACACACACACACACACACACACACACACACACACATTGTGTGTGTATTAGTTTGAAAGGAAAATAATCACCGGTTTTTAAGGTACGTGTTCTCTTTCGGAAGTATTTAAAGCATTATTTCAATTTTCTTTACTGAAAAACGAAAACTTCTATGCTCTATATTCCGCAATTTCAAACACGAAATCTAAGAACGCACCATCATTCTTTGCATCAGGCAATTTGTTAAAGGTTGATGTGTAGAAACTTGCGTGTCTTATGGATTTTTCTAAAGCGCTAGCAAAATTAATTATGCGTTTCTGAATAATTATCATTACCTTAAAAATGTTTCGACGAAGTATTTTTTGGTTTATTTTCATATCTTTGCAGAGATTCAAATAAAAAAAATGGAAAATCCACCTGCCATTCTCATTTTTGTACGGTTTTTTAGTTTAAAGTTTCGGATTAAAAATAAACTTTATAATTTTTTGCAGTTTTAAACGAAGAGAGTAAAATATAAAGAAATTATAGCTAGATTTATTCACATGCGTTGCACATGCGTATTCACATGCGAGTTTATTCACATGCGTTGCACATGCGTATTCACATGCGAGTTTATTCACATGCGTTGCACATGCGTATTCACATGCGAGTTTATTCACTTGCGTTGACTAATTTACCGAATAAATCCATATTAAAATAGAAATTTGTTAGAATTTTTATTTTCACATATCTGAAAATAAATGATAGTATTTTTGTTTAAGTCAAAATTTACTGTCCTCAAGTGTAGCAAATTTCTTGATTGAAACAGACCATTATTTACTGAAATATTTTTAGAAATAGAAAACAATTAAAAAAAAATACTTAAGAAATAAACAGTTTGCCTTATGACAGGATAGTTCTCGCATATAAGGGGGAGGGAGTCTCCCCCATGTGGAAGATTTCTCTGATGGGTATTAAAAATGTTACATATTATATATATATATATATTTTTTTTCTTTTTTCAAAAATATAATTTAAAATTAAAAATCTGAAAAAAATCAGCAAAGTGCTTTATAAGTTGCATAATTAAAATAGAATATCAGAAGAGCTTAAATGTTTGTATTTTATTGGATTTTTGGATTTTTACTTTTTTGAAGGCATATGTGAATAATAGAAAAGGACATGTGGATGACACACTGGGTATGTGAATAACACAATAAGTATGTGAATAACACATACACAATAGGTATATTAATGAAATTTTTTAACCTGTAAACTGTTAGACAAAATTTTAAAAAATTGTTGGTTTGGCTTTTGATTCATCCACGTGTCTCATACTGGAGCATGTGAATTACATTAGAAAAAGGGCATGTGAATGACAAAACACAAGTAATATGAAATACACCGCCAACTCGGCTATTTCGATCCATGAACACTATTAGGCTCTCATCAGCATGGAATACGAAAGTAGTCGAGTTGGAGGCTAAAATCCTCTTATAAAGCAAAGAGAGCAAAAAAAAAAAAAACTGGTAGTAATGTGAAATTAGAATACCAGCGAGCCACCGCACTTAGTACGGTACAACTCGTAAATTATTTTAGGCAGAGCTCAAGGTACATTGGCGGTGTATTGCATGTTTCTGCCTTAGCCCTTGCTTAGGGGCAGTTACTTGCTGCTTTATACCTAGAGCTCCGCCTAAAAATAATTACGAGTTGTACCGTACCAAGTGCGGTCGCTCGCTGGTATTCTAATTTCACATTCGCTACCAGTTTTTTTTTTTAGCTCTCTTTGGTTTATAAGAGCCTCCAACTCGACTACTTGCCTCCAACTCGACTACTTTCGTATTCCATGCTGATGAGAGCATAATAAGCTCGAAACAACTGTCCATGGATCGAAATAGCCGAGTTGGCGGTGTATTGCATGTTTCTGTCTTAACCCTTGCTTAGGGGCGGTTACTTATTGCTTTACACAAGTAATATGTTCTCAAAAACTCATATCTGAATATTTTTCGGCTTAACTTCGAATAAGAACCTACAAATGTAAGATTTAGGACTATTCAACATCAAAATATTTTTACATATACATTTTACTTGCATTTTGTAGGCCATATTAATGACAAAGATGAAAAACACTTGCCTTGAAAGTTGAGTTTAGCTTGCTTTTTATCAAAAAGTAATTGCAGAACAGCAAAATTAATCTTTAGCCAGGAATAACAAAGTTCCATGCTTTATTTTAAGATGTGTTGCTAGATTTTGAAATAAAACACTTCAGAGAAAAATATTTGTACTTTTCAGACATGTGGATGACTGATAATCGCTGGGACAAAGTTTAGAATAACTTTTAGATATATTATTTTCACATTATTATTATTTTTTTTTTGTGATTTACATCTTGCACACATTCACACGTATGAACAAAACACTCTTGAGAAAAAAAAAAAAAGACTTATTTTTTTTAAATCTATATTCCATTGATTTTGAAAATTGCCCCTATGGGACAGGGCATGTAGATGACATTTCAATGTAATATTTTGTTTTTAACTGAATAATAATTAATTATTGACTTTGTTGATAATCAGAATTATAGAACAAAAGACGCATAAAATGTTTCCAAAATAGTTTTTTATTAAATTAAAAACTAAAAGAGCAATGAGTATGGAACCCAAATTTGCCCATTTTTGTAGAATCACCCATAAATAGTGTTAAAATGTAGGGAAATGCTAATAAGATTTCATTGTTTTCGCAATGGGGATGACAAGAAAATTACTATGGTTTCCCACCAACTGAACAAGAAATTGAGAATATCTGGTTTGGCAGCATTTCTAGCTCTTCTATCATTTCTATTGCACATATTTCCCTTTGTCTACAGTACAAATTTAAAGTAATTTAAGATTTTACGGTGAAAGGTAATGGAGACATGGATGTTGTCGGAGATCTAAATGTTTTTCATAATTGAGGAGAGCCTCAAATGTTTATTTCTCTTTTCGTTTTACTAACTGGCAACAGGGCAATCTTTTTCTGGACAGTTGCTATTACGAGCTTTCTCGTCAAGCTAATAACTTTGTTCTTTTTCTTGACATTGCTACCAATGTTACCACTATGTAGGCTTTAAATTAAATTATTTCTTTTAATTAATACAGTCCACTTCTCTCATACTAACGGCCATTGACGCATGTCAGTACACTTTAAATTAACATTTCAGGAATATTTTTGAATTGCAGTTAATTTTTCGCCTTTCCCAAGATGAAATGATTGAACCACGATGTAAATTTTAACAAATGAGCTGTCGCATATCAGTGTCAAAAGATGTGATAGTCTCAAAAATGTTGCTGATGATTAATTAGGTAAGTAGGGTCATTTAAGTCTTGTTTACATACGCAATAAAAATTTCGGAATTATTATTTCTTAAATTTTCGGAAGGAGCCATTTCCGGCAACATAACTCAAACTAAGAGCAAAAATAAAAGATAGATGTAAATAGAGAGATAAAAAGAAAAGAAACGATGTCGGAAATAAAGATAAAAAATAAATCTTAACGATAAAAAGGAACTATCCAACCGTTTAATGACTAATTCAAATATTAAAGATGTAAGTTTTCTTTCCCAATCTTTAATTATAGCTGATAGCTCTTAGTGGGAATAGTTAGCTAAAACTCTTTTCTTTAGTCTTTTGATTAATCTGAAGGAATTTGCCTGTTATAATGAAGCATGGGGAACATTATTAGGACAGTAATTTGATTTAAGGGATGTTATTAATTTCCCTTGCTGCTTAGGTAAAGGACACACGATTATACGATAAGATTAATTAGAAGGTTTAATGGAAGTGCGAATACATTAGTTAAAAAATAATCAAAAGGTAATTTAATAAAGGAAAGTATATTGATTATTGAAAAAAGGAAATCTGGAGAAAAATATAACTAATACGCTTTGAAATCAATTTAGAGTCATTTTAATGGTTGAGACTTAAAAGAATAATTATGGAACAGCTGAGACCAAAGTAATAATGAATTAAAAGTAAGAAGAAGTAACATAAAATTTAACTTCGTTTTAAAAAACGCAAAAAATGAACCATTTGTAACACCTTAACAATTGAAAGCTTTATTTGCTTATCTAAAGCTAAGCTTTATTAGCTTAGCTTTATTTTCCGTAATATAAGGATAAATTTTTATTTAAAACAAGGCACTTTATATTTAGTCCAGTCACTTTGTGTTCTTCGGAATGTGTTTCTTCAAATGTGTTTCTTCGGAATAATTTTAACCTAAAGTTTTTCTTCGCACAGAGCTTTGTTATACCATTGTGAGTGACCCCTCAAAAGTACCCGATATTTTAATGTACGCTTCGACCCTTTGGGGGGGGGGCACTGAGGGAGAGCGAAAAAAGTTATTTTCAATATATATTAGGCAAGAGGGGTGTCATTTTTTATGTATTTTGTACGCTGAATCGAATGGGAGGATAATAAAGTTGATATGTACATCTAAAAATTAAAATCTAGTTAAACTTTTAAAATATTTTTTGAGTTAAAGGGATTTTATGGAAAATAAAGAATTATTTTTTGAAGTGTGTTGTTTAAAAAAGTCCGTGAACCAAAATCCGTAAATCAAAATGAGCCAGCTTGGGGTTAAAGGGCAGGTGCCCCCCCCTCCCAGCCCTCTTAATACAGTCGTCTAAAGGGTCAGTGTTTTATCGTTCGCGTTACTCAGAAGTACGTTAAATTCTGTGCTCGGTTTCTAAAACACGTGTTCCCTGCGTGTGTGTAGTACTTCAAACGACTACGTTGTGTGCAATTTGTGGCAACGCTTTACTGTATAAAAGCACAAGAGACAAGATGGAAAAGTTTCATTGTTCGCAAATAAGACTTCAATTGAACTTCACGTGGATTGCAGTAGGGACTATCCGTAAAACAGCAGCATTTAAAAGAAAACGCGATGCTGAAGAAGCAACCTCGTCACCTAGTCCTACTAAAACCAGAATGCGAATGGCATAGTATTTTAATTTCAAAGAATGTTGCTTTTTTGTGGAGATGGAGCTGTTGTGGTAAAAAAAAAGAAGAAGTGCAAAGAGTTCCGAAAAAAAGAAAAATAAATAAAAATGGTTTCAACACTCTAATTCAAAAATACTGTGATGAACGATACAAACGAGAAATGATGATTGGGCGAAAATTGTAAGGCAGCGTATCATTTATGAAATTGGTTTGGTTGCAACTGATGCCAGATATGTTACTTGCTTGGTTAAATTTTCAACGAAAGCATCAGAGGTGCCTCCAGGTCGTCTAATAGAACAGGGTGTAGTTGACGCTATGGATATGATTTATTCCTTCATTTAGACAAATGATTATCAGTTCACCCTTTCTGAACTAAAAGACGTACTTAATGATTTAAACTGGAAGCCTGATGACAAAACCATTAAGAAAAAACTTGCTGAGCGGTACGGTGATAGGTTCGTGATTACCAACAAAGAGAAAGGACCAATTATTCTATGCTTTCGAGACACAAATTATGGTGTGTTATCCAACGCATGGTATGAAAATAGAGGATCTGATCCAGAAAAGGAACGATTGAAAGTCACAGAGAAGGCAGCGGAGATCATTCGTCAAGATATACGCTCTGCAGTATGTGAGGTAGATACATATCCTCCCAGTACTAAATTATTCTCTGACATCAATACCAGTGTACCCAAGTCATTGTTATTTCTAATAGAAAAAATCGTTATTAAAAATAGAAAAGGCACTGTAGAACCTTTACAAAAGAAATCCACAGCTATCTGTCATGCCATTGTGTCTGCAGTTTGTCCCTGGTCATTCATATCACCCCTCCTCCTTGGAGTAACTGTTCATTTCCATAGATACTTTGGTTCCAGACATCTGATAGACATTTTGTCAAGCTTAGGGTTCTGTACTTCCTACAAAGAAGCACTTCTGTATGAGCAAATTCCCGGGTGGAGTGAATTTATGGAGCTTTTGACAGAACATGAAGAATAGTATAAATCACGTGTCATGTACTTACCATTCATAAACCATCCTCCAAGCAATTATGACACAATTTACAGTACATTGCTGTATGATCTTGAAGATGATCTCAAATATGGTCACACTAGCTGTGTTATAACATTTGATCAACCTCTATTTATTAAAGCAAGGGAAATTATTGTTTCAGCCGATAAAAATTCACGGGTCTCCAAAATAATTGTGAGACTTGGTGGTTTTCCCATGTGCATGTCTTTTCTCGGTTCAATTGGTTTTATCATGGCTGGAAGTGACCTCAAAGAAGTAAGCGTAACTATTTATGCTTCTCATTCAGTTGACAATTGACAAGATATGCTTACTCTTGACTTGTTAGAGCTCATACACTTTTGCAAATAGCTCTGTCTAAAATAATTTTCAGTGAATTACCTTTGACTAGTGACGAAAAAAAATTCATGGACATTTATCTCAAAGAAGTTTATAAAACACTTTCATTTTCTGAGGTGGAAGAATTGAGGATCCTTAGTGATGTGAAAAGTAAATTTTAAAATGAACGTTCCAATTTGAAACACAGAGGACCAACTTCACAATTATGGATCCAGTATTTAGATATGGTGTTAATCCTCAAAGAGTTTATAAGAGCTGAGAGGATAGGTGATTGGATGTCATATTTGACTGCAATTAAGAGAATGTTATCCTATTTCCATGCTGCGGGACATTTTTTGTACGCCAAAAGTGCCCACTTGTTTGTACAAGATATGGAAATGTTAGAATTATCAATGGATGAAGGTACCTTTAAAAAGTTTATGTGTGGATACCGAAAGTTGGAACTACACTGTTCTGTAGCATGTGAAAATTGTCATGGAGTCTTGCTTAAATGCTGCGCCAATGGACGGAATCTTTGAAAGTGATGTTATCATTGGTACCGAAGAAATAGAAGTGATGGACGGGATAGATCTGTAATGTACTGAACAGGTTTTCTACAACCAAGAACAGGTGAGAGAAACTATCAACACTTTGTAGTTTCAAAAAAGAATTTTTTTCCTTATAATATAATGATGTATGTCTACTGCTCTAATGATATTTTCTAATGTACGTTAACACTTAATAAAATTTTTTTACTGCAAAACATTCTTGGTTACGTATGTGACACATGTGACTTTTTTTACATAAAAACCCCTCCTCACTAAGAAACTATTGACTATATTAACATGGTACTGTTTTCATTCGTCTCAGCGTGAAAAATACACAAAAATAGACACCCAACTTGCTTATAAACTTAAAGCAAGATTTTTCGCCCCCCTGCTCCCCCCCTTAAAAATGGGGGAAGCGTACAGCATAATGTCGGGTACTTTTGAGGTTTTACTTAGAACGACATGAAAAGGCTTTGTGTCAAAAAAAAACTTCGGGTTAAAATTATTCCGAAGAAAAATGCTAAAGTTACAGGACTAATTGGGGAAAATACGTTTCATGTCAAACGACATGTACAAAATAAAACATAATATTGATGAATGTGTATAACGTAATGTCGACAAAAAATGACACTTTTAAATTGTTGTCGAAAAAGCATTAAAGGACATTAAACTATGCGAATTAAACTGGCATCAACATCTTCATATATTTCTAACGATATAAAATTATACATCCTTAATGGCTGAATTAAACTTCCTGATGTTTTTAAAATGCAGAAATGTGCTATCTCAAGCTTGCAGCAGACTGGACTGTTTTTCAATATAATTTGGTATGCGTCATGCCATAATTATGTGTCACTTAACGGAAATATTTAAATGCTGCTCTTCAAATAAATAGAAAATAATTCAGCACTTTAAACAAGTTTGAATAATACATAAATTAAAAAGAACAACAACGCAATTGTGTCAAGGCGATATTAGTTAACATTAAATTCCAACTTCTCAAAGGAAAGGAAATGTTTAAGAAAATCGATAACCTTTTAGGGCCCTTAACGTTTAGTTATCATGACAGAATTTTCATTTCCAGTAAGCCTTAAAAGGAAAGTTTGTGCACTTAGCATGTAAAGAACTTATGAGAGTAAAATGGGACAGCGCATTTAAACTTCAATGCTACATTTTGCTTTTCGGTCGAATGGCTTTGATAATTAATTACTGCTAAGAAATATGCGATTTTAACTAACGAATTCATTTGCCATTTTAATGCAGAAACATTCTTGTTTTTTTTTTTATAAGTCTTATATTTCCTTAAGTTTAAAAATTAGATTTTTTTTAGATTGATATACATAATGAGCTAATTAATAGTTAAAATGATTGACATGAGTAATGTAAAAGTTCAAAAATTCATTTTAAAATGTAAAATCTTAACAAAAAAATAATAATAACCACTCCGTTCGCGCAGTAAAGAAATTCTCCGTTAATTCCGGTCATGAGAATTTTGAACGAAATTTAACTTTTAAGATGTGCAAACTGAAAGTGTAAAAATCAAACCTCTTTCTAAGTAAATAATATTTCTTTTTCCCCTGGGACACTCAGAACGCAGCTTTTTATTCAAATCATATACTGTGAGTATTTCTTCACACAAAATAGTAAGTTCCTGAACTTACATAGCAAAAACATTTTTTTTTTTTTCAATGCTGATCCATCAGTTCTCCATATAACAAAATACTTAACTTTTTAGCAAACTATACTCAATAGGAGTAGTATTGGATAACACTTGAAATTTTATTAAAAACTTTAATTTGCTAAATCTTAGGCTTGTTTTGTTAAATCTTAAGTGCTTTTAAATGTTTTCTATACAAAATTGCTGCTGCAGTTATGCAGAGTCCATGTTCTCCAGTACGCATTTGGTTCCAGTTGGTTTTGACTTTCACTTTACTTCACACTCCAAGGTTCCCCCCGAACATACCACAACTCGTACTTTAAATGGGATGGGGTCTTGAAGAGAGCTCTGTTCATTTTTGAACCAGACCCAAGGGCCGAGCAAACCCTTGGCCCAGCATCCCCCAGAGGTATCTTCCAATTGACCCTCTTTCCCAATTCGGAATTCCCCCCCCCCCAATTCGGGGGAGGGGGGTTCAATTAAAAAACAAAACTGTATTTTAATTGAACCCCCTCCCCCGAATGGGGGGAATTCCGAATTGGGGGAGGGGGGTCAGAGGGGGTCAATAAAAATAGTTTCGTATTTTAATTGACCCCCCCTCCCCCGAATTGGGGGGAATTCCGAATTGGGGAGGGGTCAGAGGGGGGTCAATTAAAATAGTCCCTCCCTAGGGGGATTGTATTTTAACTGACCCCCTCCCCCAGTTCGGAATTCCCCCCCAATTCGCGGGAGGGGGGGGCAATTAAAATACAAAACTGTATTTTATTTGACCCCCTCCCCCGAATGGGGGGATTCCGAATTGGGGGAGGGGGGCCAGAGGGGGTCAAATAAAATGGTTTTGTATTTTAATTGCCCCCCTCTCCCGAATGGGGGGGGATTCCGAATTGGGGGAGGGGGTCAGAGGGGAGGTCAATTAAAATAGGTTTGTATTTTAATTGACCCCCCTCCCCCGAATGGGGGGATTCCGAATTGGGGAGGGGTGTCAGAGGGGGGTCAATTAAAATGCAGTTCCCCCGGGGGAAACTGTATTTTACAGAACGATACCACGAACTGGATTTTACAGAACGAACCACGAATTTTAATTGACCCCCTCTCCCAATTCGGAATTCCCCCCCCCCCCAATGCGGGGGAGGGGGGTCAATTAAAAAACAAAACTGTATTTTAATTGCCCCCTCCCCCGAATGGGGGGAATTCTGAATTGGGGGAGGGGTCAGAGGGGGTCAATTAAAATACAGTCCCCCTGGAGGGACTGTATTTTACAGAATGAACCACGAATACAGCCTCCCCCAGTATTTTAATTGAACCCTCCCGAAGGGGGGGGGGGAATTTCGAATTGGGGATGGTTTCAATTAAAACAGTCCCCCCTGGGGCGGACAATTTTACAGAACGAACCACGAATACAATCCCCCCAGGGGGACTGTATTTTAATTGACCCCCTCCCCCAATTCGGGGGAGGGGGGGTCACGTAAAATGCGAAACTGTATTTTATTTGACCCCCCTCCCCCGAATGGAGGGGAATTCCGAATTGGGGGAGGGGGGCAGAAGAGGGGTCAATTAAAATACAGTCCTCCCTGGGGGGGACTGTATTTTACAGAACGAACCACGAATACAGTCCCCCCGCCAGGAGTGGACTGTATTTTAATTGACCCCTTCCCCCAATTTGGAATTCCCCCCCCGATTCGCGGGAGGGGGGGGGGTCAAATAAAATACAAAACTGTAGTTTATTTGACCCCCTCACCCGAATGAGGGAGAATTCAGAATTGGGGGAGGGGGTCAGAGGGGGGTCAATTAAATAGTTTTGTATTTTAATTGACCCCCTACCCCGAAGGGGGGGAATTCCGAATTGGGGGAGGGGAGTCAGAGGGGGGTTCACATAAAATACAGTCCCCCCTGGGGGAAATTGTATTTTACAGAACGATACCACGAACTGTATTTTACAGAACGAACCACGAATATAACCCCCCCCCCACCAGTATTTGAATTGACTCCCCCCCGTTCGGGGGAAATTCCGAATTGAGAGAGGGGGTCAATTAAAATACAGTCCCCCCTGGGGGGACTGTATTTTACAGAACGAACCACGAATACAGCCCCCCCCCCAGTATTTTAATTGACCCCCGCCTCCCCCGAACGGGGGGGAATTTCGAATTGGGGGAGGGTGTCAATTAAAATACAGTCCCGCCTGGAGGGACTGTATTTTACAGAACGAACCACGAATACAGTCCCCCCAGGGGGACTGAATTTTAATTGACTCCCCCCCTCTGACCCCCCTCCCGCAATTCGGAATTCCGCCCCCCAATTCGTGGGAGGGGTGGGGGTCAATTAAAATACAAAACTGTATTTTAATAGACCCCCCCGTCCCCCAATTCGGAAGGACGGGCCTGCATCTAACTGCATTTTAATTGAACTTTTACGTTCGGCGCTTCTGTATTTTAATTCCTTATATGTTTAAGAATTTTTTTTTTATTTATTTATTATTTTTTTAGGGTGAAATATATTCAAATAATCATGCAATATAAAAATGAAAGCAATAATCAATGAAAAACCTTGTGTCACGTCTGGCTAGCCGTTTAAGGATCGCAGGTAGCCATGTGAAAGGTAATGGAGACATGGATATCGGCGATCTAGATGTTTCTCATAATTGAATCGGTGAGAGCAAAAACCACTTCAGTCAAAAAAGTTCGAAAATTTGTTTTTCGCGGAAAGGCAAGATGCGTGTTGACAGCTAAAAAAGTAACGGGGCCTCCCTTCTGTACGTTGAGCGCAGAAACGACGTGAGTCCAGTGACTGACGTTGTTTATGCACCCAACGCTAGAACGAGTATGACTTTCTAAGGGCGCTCATTTGTTCCCAACGATTAGATTTCGGTACTATTAAAAGGACGAACTAACGGCCATCGACGGATGTCTGTACACTTTAAATTAACATTTCAGGAACATTTTTGAATTGCAGTAAATTTTTCGCCTTCTCCAAGATTAATTGGTTGCACCACGATGCATATTTTAACAAATGAGCTGTCGCAGATGAATGTCGAAAGATGTGATAGGTCCAGAAAATGCTGCTGATGATTAGGAAAGTAGGGTCATTTAGTTCTTGTTTACAAACGCAATAAAAATTTCGGAATTGTGATTTCTTAAATTTTTGGAAGGAACCATTTCCAGCAACATAACTCAGACTAAGAGCAAAAAATAAAAGACAGATGTAGATAGAGAGAGCGAAAATGAAAAGAAGCGAATTCGGAAATAAAGATAAAAAAATAAGGCTTAACGATAAAAAAGGAACTATCCAACCGTTTAATGACTAATTCAAATATTAAAGATGTAAGCTTTCTTTCCCAATCTTTAATTATGGCTGATAGGGCTAGGTGGGAATAGTTAGCTAAAACTCCTTTGTTTAGTCATTTGATTAATCTGAAGGAATTTTCCTGTTATAATGAAGCAAGGAGAAAATTATTAGGACAGTAATTTGATTTAAAAGATGTTATTAATTTCCCTTGCTGCTTAGGTAAAGGACACACGATTATACGATAAGATTAATTAGAGGGTTTAATGGAAGTGCGAATACATTAGTCGAAAAATAATCAAAAGGTAATTTAATAAAGGAAAATGTATTGATTATTAAAGAAAGGAAGTTTGAAAAAAAAAACTAATACGCTTTGAAATCATTTAGAGTTACTTTAATGGTTGAGACTTAAAAGAATAATTATGGAACAGCTGAGACCAAAACAATAGTGACATAAAACTAAGAAGAAACTACATTAAATTTAACTTCGTTTTAAAAAAAGAAAAAAATGAACCATTTGTAACAGTTTAACAATTTTATTTTCCGCAATATCAAAATAAAATTTTTATTTAAAACAAGGCAATTTATATTGGGGAAAATACGTTTCTTGTCAAACGACAAATACAAAATAAAACAGAATATTGATAAATGTGTATAACGTAATGTCAACAAAAAGGGAACTTTTATATAGTTGTCGAAAAAGCATTAAAGGACATTAAACTATGCAAATTAAACTGGCAAACAACATCTTCATATATTTCTAACGATATAAAATTAGACATCCTTAATGTCTGTTTTAAACTTCCTGATGCTTTCAAAATGCACAAATGTGCTATCTCAAGCTTGCAGCAGACTGGACTGTTTGTCAATCTAATTTGGTATGCGTCATGCCAGAATTATGTGTCACTTAACGTAAACATTTGAATGCTGCTGTTCAAAGAAATGGAAAATAATGCAGCACTTTAAAGGAGTTAAAACGATACACAAATTAAAAAGAACAACAACGCAATTGTGTCAGGGCGATATTAGTTAACATTAAATTCCAGCTTCTCAAAGGAAAGGAAATGTTTCGGAAAATCGATAACCTTTTAGGGCCGTTAACATTTAGTTATCATGACAGAATTTTCATTTCCAGTAAGCCTTAAAAGGAAAGTTTTGTGCTCTTATCATGTTAAGAACTTATGAGAGTGAAATGGGACAGCGCATTTAAACTTCAATACCACTTTGTGCTTTTCGGTCGAATGGCTTTAATAATTAATTGCTGCTACGAAATATGCGATTTGAACGAAGGAATTCATTTGACATTTTAATGCAGAAACATTCTTGTTTTTTTTTAAATAAGTCTTATATTTCCTTAAGTTTAAAAATTAGATTTTTTTTAGATTGATACACATAATGAGCTAATTAATAGTTAAAATGATTGACATGAGTAATGTAAAAGTTCAAAAATTCATTTTAAAATGTAAAATCTTAACAAAAAAAATAATAGTAACCACTCCGTTCGAGCAGTAAAGAAATTCTCCGTTAATTCCGGTCATGAGAATTTTGAACAAAATTTAACTTTTAAGATGTGCAAACTGAAAGTCTACAAATAAAACCTCTTTCTAAATAAATTATATTTCTATTTCCCCTGGGACACTCAGAAAGAAGCTTTTTATTCAAATCATATGCTGTGAGTATTTCTTTACACAAAATAGTAAGTTCCTGAACTTACATAGCAAAAACATTTTGTTATTTTTCAATGATGATCCATCAGTTTTCCGTAAAACAAAATGCTTAACTTTTTAGCAAACTAGACTCAATAGGGCTAGTATTGGATAACACTTGAAATTTTACTAAAACCTTTAATTTGCTAATTCAGTTTTGTTAAATCTTAAGTGCTTTTTAATGTTTTCTATACAAAATTGCTGTTGCAGTTACTGTACGAATTTTTACTTAAGCATAGTTACCTGGCCAAGGCGATTGTAATCATTGCAAGAGATGAAAAATCTTTCTTACCTGAAAATAAAAACAAGCAATTAAAATCAATTTCAAAGATCAATATCACGATCATTTACACACACATTCATTTTGTCTTTATTTTTGCACTTAGTGTAAAAGTAAGGCTCTGATAATATAAAGTTTAGCCTTTACAGTGTTTGTTTTCATTTTTTTTTCCTTTTTTAGGGGTTGGGGGGGGGGGGGTCACTGAAAAAGAGAAGTATTCATCATCTATTTTAATTGGAAAGCATTTAAAAAGTTATTACTATAAAGGTAACTTTGCGCAGCGGCATTAACCCTTCTCTAGTTCGGGGAAACTATTTAAAAGAGAAGTAAACATTTTCAAAGAATGACTTTTATATTCATCGATTTACATTGTATTCCCATGCTCTTAGTTCATTGTCTGTCTTAAATGTAGTATTGTTAAGTGTATTGCATTTTCAATATAATAGTGAGATGTCTGAAACAAAAACATGTACTTTGTGTTTTTAAACAATTTTTGATTTTATAACTAAATTGTTTTTACAATTTCAAATTTAATGGTATATTGCACGAAAAAAGGATATTTTCTTGATGCAAAGAGCAACATATACTTTACTACATTTTAGCCATTTATCGCATATATTGAATCAAAATATAGCCACCCTATCACACAATATCCTTTTACTCATCAAAGTAGCATCATTTTATGGGTTGCATATCAGGATGGTTTTTATTCCAAAGGTGTTATACTAGTATTACTTCGAATTTCCTGTTTATTTCAGCTTTTGGTGGGAAAACACTGAAAAATGAATCTAACCTATTTTAGAAACAGTAAAAAGTACTCCAAATTTTCGTTTCATTTTTGTTAAAGTACTTCCAATCAATTTTTTATTTTTTTTAAAAATACAAATAAAAAAAATATTGAGTTTAAAGACAGTTAAAACTTTTTCAAGTCTACATAATGGCATATTGACGAAACCAGCTCATTGGTTGGTTCGTACCAAGTAATATACTACCCTGGTTTGAGTCAAATAAGCACATAAAAATATTAGAGATAGCTACACGTAGTTTTAAGTTTGGGGGCGGAGAGATGTTATAAGAATTATCGTGTATATAAAAAATTAGGCACGCTTTGCTCAGTTCAAACTTATCTTTACATTTTTTCAGAAAGAATAGTTCAAACGTTATTTACTTGTGTAACATGTATTATTCAAACTATTTAAAGTTTTCATTAATAGAAATTACAACTGGTGGAACTTTTATCAGAAATGAAGATGAATTATTTTTGTCACTGTAACACATTAAACCTTTACCTTCTTTCGGCATTTTAACCCATTTTTCTGTCTACTGAAAGATTGGTTGCTTTTCAATTTAAATAAAACATTTTTAACAGTGTGGTCTTCAAAGGAGAGTTGTCACAGTCAATTTAAACATCATTTGTAACTGTCATGAAACATAGGAAGAAGAAAAGCTAAAATTGCTGGAAAAGCATGATTTCCAAATGTCAGAAAATCCTTTTTGATCTTAGAAAAATAAATAAATCTGTCAATTTGATTTCTGTTAAAAAATGGATTTGTCATTTTTTTGTCAGCATGTTTTTTCTTTTTCTGAGCATAGGAGGGTATCAAGATTAAAAAAAAAAAAATGCGAACCAAAAGTTTAGATGAAATTTCAATGCATATGAGAAATTTTAGAATTTGAAACTCTTTGCTAAGATTTGCTATTAAAGAATGCAAAAATGTACAAAATAATGTTAAAATAGGTAAATTTTGCAAATACTTTTTTAACGTGTTTTGGGACAAGAAATAATTTAGTGCCTCAACATATGCGCTAATTTTTATAAGCGCTCATGCTTTGGCATGTGTTAAAAATGCAGTGTTGTTAGTGTACACATATTAAAACACGTGTGCAAAAACATTCATCCGATTGGCGTGCATTATTTTTTTTAATATCATTTTTGTTCACATTATCAACCTCTTGAACGTTGTTGTTGTTGATGTTTTTTTTTTGCTTTTAGTACGAATATTTTTCGTTATATATATATATCTGAAACGCATTTTATTTAATGTATAGCAGTTGAATAAGTAGTTTAAATAACCTTCTTTTACTTAATTAGTATCAGTATTTTAGTTCTCGTTACCGAAGTTTCCTCTTCTAATAATTTGTTGCTTTGACTTTAGATTACCGGCAATGACAGTTCAAGAGCGTGTTAATTGTAAGTGTCTTATGTTTTTGTCTAACTCCATGTTGTAATTGCTGTGATTGTTTAAAAAATAAAACCTCAAGTGTGCCGTTACAGGTTAAGTGATAATAACGACAGGTACTGTGGCCCATCGAGGTGTGAAGTGAAGTGAAGAGGACCATGAGTTGTTGATTTCATTTAGAATGTCAAAATCATTCACTCTTCGTTTGATAAACCATATTAATTTTTCTTTTTGCCAGGGGAGTGTTTTCCAGCAGCAATGGTAAACACTTCATTAATACCTTAGCATAACAGAGCATTGCAACATAACACTAAAGAACTTTTTGGCTACCTATAGCTACAATTTTATTGGCACGATTTATTTTAAAAGGCTATGTGTGTTCTACTTTATCAACGAAAAACGATTATAATAATCGTTGTACCGAATATTTCCTTTCCGTTTGAATGGATGACTTCAAAATAAGTAAATAATAGTAAATTGCTGGCCAAATGATAAATTAAAAAAAGTTGCATTAGAATTTAATATTGTTTTATCTCATTAAACCATTTCTATGCGCGCTCTCGTCTGTTTTACATGGAATCATATTTAGTTGAATTTAATATGGTACCTACAGATTAGTACTAGTTATGTATGTGACTAAACGTACCATTTCTTTTAAAATTCACGTGGCTGAAAACTCAAATATTATAAATGCAAAAATTATTACATTTTAGAGTGTTTATTTATAAATTGATGTATTTTATTTTTCAATTATATATTGCACGAAATAAAGTAAAATTACTCAACGGTACGTAGTGCAAGTTGAGGAAAAGAACACAGTTTGAACTTAAAATGCATTTCCACATTCGTCCCAGAGGCTGATAATTTCTTTTCATTAAAAAGAAAAGACCCTGTAATATAAAAAAAAAATGTCTAAAAATAAGTTTTTCAATATTCTTGAGTAAAAAGCCGTATAAAAAATAATAAATATCTATCTTGACAAACAAGCTGGTTTAGAATAATAAAATGATTCTACTTTGACGTCGATGTTTTGAAGTTGGTTGCCTACAAAATTTAAACAAAAAATGGAAACAATATTTAAAAAGAAAAATCTTATTGACAGTCAATTTAACAAGATTTTTAAAAAAGGAAAATAAAAGTTTTAATTAGGTTTAATTTTTTTTATGTCTAGAACATTTATCTCAAACAAAATTTGTCTGCACTATTTTTATGGCTTAAAATTATTTTTCAAACTAAATCAGAGTTTTCGGAAACAGAGACTGTTGAGTCCTTCCCAGATGTATGTCAAATTGCCTCGGAAAACTTTTTAGATGTCTCAATTTAATTAAGTTAAAGAAAAAATACTGTATAAAATGTAACGCTTTTATTGGCTGCTTTTTCAGGTGAAATAATTTCAACAAAACTGCATGCTAAAATTATTTTGCACCACTTCTGTACTCGAATGTACTTTTAAAAAACCCCATCCAAAAATTTCTTCTCATCTGTCCTAGATGGCGACACTTTCTATTATTTTTAGAAATATAGCGTTTCCATGGAAACGAGCTGATAGAAATGCCTGATAGGCAGGATGATTCCATCAGAATGTGAAAGAACGGAAAACTTTTTTTTCCTGTCTTATTTATTTGGAGCTTTTAAGATAGAAATGAGAGATCCTTTTAAGACGAACCTTGCTTTGACTTTCAAATCGGATTGAGATTACTATTCTCTTTTTTCTTGAATGAACAAAGAGTTTAACTCTTTTGATGCTTACTTATAAGTTTATTTTTTTCTTCTTCTTCTAACGTGGATTTAAAAATGTTTTCAATTTCGTCCGACAATAATAATAGCCGAAAAAAAGATAATTTGATTGTAGATTCCATTTGAGTACACGCATTTCAGTGACAATACATTTTGTTTGCTTTCTAAGCATACAAAGCCAATTAGCGTTTAAAATTGTTTGACATTTGAACAAACAAATGAAAAAGTAAACGGAAAAAAAAGAAGAAGAAGGAAATCGTTAATGAGGCTTATTTTACATAACCTCTAGTTGCATTGCAAAATTCAAAACTAATTTAAATCTTTAAGTGTTTAAGGACAAAACCCACGAATTCAAGTATACCATAAATAAAAAACAATGCTAGGATGAGTAGCTTACTTTAAACTCTTCAAACAGACCAAATTGGAACTGGATTGGGGAACATTTTTACAACTATGGATCATGATCTTAGTTCACTGGTTTTTTAAGAGTTAACGTGAAATAAGAGTGTTGGTGATATACATTATCAATATACTGATTCTAATCTGTATTATCTGTATTATCTGTTTACTAATATTCTTATTCATTATATCTTTCATTCACTTATTTATTTTTTCTCTATTTTTAGTTAATTCATTTATTTATTTACTCGCTCATTTTCTCATTATTAATTTATTTTCCCACTCATCTGCTCATTTCATGAAAACTATTTTTAATCATCAAATAGAAAATGTATCATTACAAAAATATTTTAATTTTCACTTAGAGGTAAAAACTATTTGAAGGAGCAGACTAAATACTAAGAATTAAAAATAACATTCCAACGTAAGTTGTACTACAAAACACATTACTCCTTATTTTTGTTAACAATTTTCAGAACAATTTCCATTTTCTTTCTCTTTTTTTTTTATTTTGAAAGTGGTAAATAATCTTAACTATTTCCCCTTGTCACACATTCCCCTACTATATATTCGTTTATCTCTCAAAGCAATATATATTTTTAGAGATTTTCTACATCTTAACCACTGAGTAATAAACTTATAGTCTGCTCAAACCCCCTTTCGAAAGCTATACCATCATTCCAATCTGTATTTGCCATGGGTCAAAGATTCGATTGCTGAATATCTGAATTCCTCATGTGTTCCATTGCTGTTAGAAACGCTCAGAGCTGAGACAGGCTCATCTCCATAAATGCCAGAATTGAATAATTAGTTTATGATATTGGCGCAGAGCAGGTAACGCAATTGTCGAAAGTTTCGAGGAACTATGCGCATTGGACACTATGTCATTACCTGAGATTAATACGATTGATAATTTGAATAATAGACTGCGTCGTTTCTTGTCAAAGCTCAGAGACTAATTGTTAGCTCCCATTTGATGAAATGTCATTTGATTACAGAGTAAGGTTTTACTTCACAGGGTCATTTATTAAAGAATGTCAGTACGTTTGTCTTTGTTTTGACTCTACATTAATTATGTCGACTCTTGTAATGTGTATGAGGTAAATAAGATTTTTTTAGGGGTTTATTTTGACTAAGTCTTGGATCAACTTAAAAAATAAGTGATTCCAGCTAACTAAAGCTGCATTTTAATAGTTTTTTTTTTTTTTTTCAAAAATAATGTTTGGGAAAAAAATTTTTATTCATTTAAAAATGTCTTCTTTTGACTATCCATTAATTAAATAGACTCATTAAATGTTTATGTAATAATATAGATATATTTCCTTTCATTTTTTCGTTTATTTTGCACATACTGTTACTGGTAGAATTCAATTTACAAAATGGTTGATTTCATATAATAAAAGTTACATATTTTAAATAACAAAAACGAAAATATATTTCATTAGAAAAGTATTTTATGTTTCACTTTGATTCGTGCAAATGCTAAGTGAAACTTTTCCACTTTTTTTATTTATTTATTTTAAGGCATAAATTTATTGCCACAAATGAAAAGTAATGTTTCGATTCATGTTTTGTACCAAAATACGTTATTTTTTCTTTACGTTGTGTAATTTTCAGAATTTTTTTTCAATCTGTTAATTTTGAATAATGGAAGTAATCTTTACTATTTCACATTGCTCCATAATCCAATAGATTAACAAATAAATACTATATTATCATTTTCTAAAACTAAGAAATAATATTTTACTAAAGTTTACAAATACCTTTGTGCTATAGATGTACAGAAAATAACAACGTTACGAATGCACAAATGAGCAGGGATACTGCAGACACGTGTTTTGGCGTTACAAGGAACGCTTTTTTCAATGCAAAAAAGTTGTGAGCTTATGGATGCACAGACATCCGACAAAAGTTCCTTGTAACGCCGAAACACGTGTCTGCAGTATCCCTGCTCATTTGTGCAGTCGTAACGTTGTTATTTTCTGTACAATATTTTACTAGTCCTATTTATACTAAATTGAAATATGATGATGTGTGGTCAAGAAGTAAAGTTAGTGATTTCACATTTAGACGAAGTTTCAGAGTCATATATACGAAAAGTTATATTCTAATAATAGCTCTTGCTATATTTCTAACCACCAGAAATTTTTTGTTGCTAAATATTTTTTCACAAGTAAAAACACACGGCTCTGGAGGAAAAAAAAGAAGGGAAAAAAAGGTGCTCATTACATCATGAGTTTTCTCGTGAAAAATAGTGAAACTCTTGAGACTTCTAGAAACTCATCAAGCTATAAAACTGCCAGCTTAAGATTTATCGTATGACTTGACTTCACGTAACAGATAAATTACGAGCTTTAATTACAAATGTTACCACAAAATAAATTGTATCCCGCATAAGTCATCATGCCACTATTTTCAATTATTACTACATTATAAAAAAATAGATGTTGTTTTTACAGCATAATACAGCTAAATTTATAGTAGAAAACTGTAAAAAATCATAATTTTACAATAATAAATTGTAAAATTGCTCATTTTACATTAATAAACTGTAAAATTGCTAATTTTACAGTTTATTTCTGTGCACTTTACAGTTTTAAACTGGAACTTCTGCTGCCGGTATTATACTGTAGTTTTTACAGTATAACACAGCTAGCTTTGGGGTAATAAACTAAAATTGTGATAATAAAGTGTAAAATTGCTGCTTTACATTAATAAACTGTAAAATAGCTAGTTTTACAGTTTATTGCTGCGTATTTTAAAGTTTTAACTGGAACATCTGCTGTAAAAACAGTTTACTTTTTGTAGTGTACGCTATATTTCGTCCTAAAGGATTTTCTGAAAAAAAAAAAACAGCTGGATCAAAAATTCATTTCCAACAGATGATAAAGAATTTCTTTCAACGTTCACTCGCTTATTGCAAAATGCAATTTCTAACCTGGAGGGATAATAACACTGGTCGACAGTGGTTCCCTAACAACAACCAACTTAATATTTTTATTACGTATTCATATAGTTATTTAAATACCTGCAAGTAAAAAAGTCCCATCACGTCTCAATTTTCCGTAATAAAAAAAAATAATTTTTTACTATTTTTTATGATTTTCGCACCAAATGCCTATTTTTGGAGGGAAAAGGAGCAAAATATTAACTCCTAAATTTTTTTGGAGGTGAAGGGTGACTTAAAGTCCGAAATCATGGCCACCGATAACAAAAAGGGGGGGACGAGGGGAGTGTATCCCCTCAAAATATGCAAAAAATCATGAAAAAGTATCTTTTTATTCTGGTTCCTTTAATATGACGTTTTAAAATTTTTTTCTGGTGTAAAATCAGAGTATAAGACCCCCTCCTATTATTCCTATGCCCAAAAAAATTTTCGCGCTGTAAAATAAAATTAAAAAAAAAAAAAAAAGACCGATCTTATGACTGACGCACGCTAAATACGAGCTAAATACCTGCTAACAACACTGCAAACCCGGGGGGGGGGGGGGGCTTTCGCAAAAGTGGAGAGTGATGGAGAGGAAAGGGGCCATATTTGGATTTTGGAGATAATTTTACATAAGAACCAGCCAGAATACTCCGTCTTTCTGAAGACCTGCGATGTGTCTCGTATTTAGCGTGCGACAGTCATAAAATCGGTTTTTAATTTTTTTATTTTTTTTTACAGCGCGAAAATTTTTTCGGACGTAGGAATCATAGGAGGGGGTCCTATCCTCTGATTTTACATCGAATTTTTTTTTTAAACGTCATTTAAAAAAAACAAGAATGAAAAGATCATTTTTGGTGATTTTTTGCTCATTTTGAGGGGGTACACCCCCTAAGAACCCCTTCTTTGCTATTAGTGGTCATGATTTTAAACTTTGAGTCTCTCTTGAAACTTCAAAAAAAGTTAGGAGTTAATATTATGATCCTTTCCTCTTGAAAAAAGGTGTGTTTGATATGTTTTTTTCAGTTATGTTCAGTACTTTTTAGAAATTCATAACAAAAAAACTGTACATGCTACAGCTTTTTTACTATTATTTTTGAATTCTACACTGTAAAATTAGTCAAAAACAGTTAATTTCATCTTTGTTAGGGAAAAAAGTGAAAATTTGTCGACTAGTGTAACTGCCAATATTTCTCGTAATTTAGCTATTTCTAGACTTCACGTGACAGCTAAATTACGATGCTGTAATTACAAGTGTTACAAGAAAACAAAGTGCACCCTACATGAGTCATCATGTCACTATTTTCAGTTACTGCTATGATATATTTCCCACTAAAAAAAATCGGAAAAACAAAATCGGCCAGATCAAAAATTTATTTTCAATCGATGAGAAAGGATTTCTTTCAACGTTCACTCGATTGTTGAAAAATGTAATTTCTAACCTGGGGGGAAAAGAACTGCCAAAATTTCCCATGTTCCAAAATATTTCTCCATCAGCAAATTAAAAATGATCTGTACCTCAGAACCAGGATGACATAAGTCCAAAAATAGCGATTTTCACTCTTTTGCTGCATTGTATGTTAAATCGTATTCCGCATCGTCCTACAAGAACATTATTCTATACAGCAAATTCCTTCATAATTATTTAGTAGAGTTAAAAGAGCGCGAATCTCATCCTTTGCATGCATCCGACAATCGTTTTTGCCCTCTACTGAAAAGTTATGAAAATGGACTCACGTTAGTCTGGTTCTGAGGTACAGAAATGTTGCCAATAAATAAAATGTACCTCCTCATAAGTCACCATGACAATATTTTCAATTATTACTACGCTATATTTTATGCCGGCCACTCGGTCTCAGGGGTGCCCATCCCCCCCAAGCTCAATGGCGCGAATTCCCCCCCCCCCCCAAATTTTCACAACCCCTCTTGTGCTTTTTATTTTTATTTTTACCCCTCTTTTTTATTTTATTTATTTTTTAAAATATTATTTATTTATTTTTTAATATATTTATTTGTTTTATATTATTTACTTATTTTTTTTAATTATAACTATTATTTTTTTATATATTATTAATTTATTAAAAGTTCGAATTGTGCACAGAATAAAATCGCTTTTTTTCCGCTGCAGACATTACAAGCACACACACACGCACACACAAAAAAATAAATATATAAATAATAAAGAAATAAAAGAAATAATTTAAATTAAAAAATAATAAATTAATAAATAATTCTGATTACAAAAATCAGTAAATAATTTAAATTAAAAAATAAATTAATAAATAATTTAAGTAAATAAATAAATTAGTGCTAAAAAATCCCCCCCAAAAATTTTGATGGCGCGACTTGCGCCATAATCCCCCCCACTGGGCACCCCTGCTCGGTCTAGTGGTTAGAGGAGTCTGACCCAGGTAGCGTGGTCCCGGGTTCGAATCCCGGCCCGGGCATGGGCATACTTTCATTCTCTTCTGTCCTTGTCGTTTCCCTGTATGAATGTGTGTATGAATGGATGCCTGCCCTATAAACGGGTCTTATGGCATGTGTGTTGAGCTAAAATCGGACTTCCACCTAAAATGGTGCTCATAAAAACGGAAGGCGTACCAATTCTGCCTTAAATCGTGTAGATTCATCTACTCGAGCTCGGGCACCCGAGTGGCTTAAGTAACAACAACAACTATATTTTATGAAAAATGATCAAAAAAGCTTTGTGCTGAACTATAATTGAAGTTAAAAATCAACGTAAATAAAGCACAAATAAGGTAGAAAGTACAGCAAATAGCTATTTCAAGGCTACAATGGAGCCCAAACAACATGAAAGCTGTAAGAGAACAGTTCTCTTACAGCTTTCATGTTGTTTGCTGAGCTTCTTGCACTGAGGAAGGGGCTCCATTGTAGCCTTGAAATAGCTATTTGCTGTACTTTCTACCTTATTTGTGCTTTATTTACGTTGATTTTTAACTTCAACTATATGTTATGCTGAAAAAATCGGCTGGATCAAAAATTTATTTCCAATCGATCGGAAAGGATATCTTTCAGCGTTCACTCGTTTACTGTAAAATGCAATTTCTAACCTGGGGAAAAAAACAATTCCAAAATTTCCCATGTGCCAAAATATTTCTCCATCAGCGAATTAGAAACATACCCAGTTATACATTTGATGTGAGGTCACGAATCAACCGCATCCTTTTCTGGTCAAACAAAGCATCCAGCATTTTTCAAAAGGATAATTCTCCAGGGGCCAGGGAATTTATTTTCAGCTCAATGTTTCACTTCTAAACTGCAGAAAAGGACATTAATGGAAAAATATTGCTTACATCTCGCTGGGTATCCTCTGGAGGCAGTTTCTCATGAAATAATTATATCAGCAAATCAAGATTTTTCGATTCCTTTACAGGATGAAATGTACCTTTTTTGATGTAGTAAGTGTTAGGAAGAAAACAACTTTAAATTAAAAAAAAGGTTATTGAAAAAGACGAAGAAGGAGAATGTTTGATATGGGAAATTTGTATCATTTTTAACCATAAAGGGTGCTGAGTATCCTTACACATAAACAGATGATTTAGTTAAAAAATAGAATAAATGCTATAGATGTAAGCGAATGATAGCAAAGTGATATAGTTTGGAAAACATACCCTTTTTCTCAAATAAACATAAGGAATTTGTTTAAAAAAAGTGCAGTACAAAAAAAAAGAATAATGTGTTTTGCAAAAAAAAAAAAAAAAAAAGCCTTGAGTTGAAACATTTTTTTTTTCTGTTTTGGCAGTAAAGTTGTACTTTTAAGAAACGAAGGTAGAAATTTTTAACTTTTTTCTGCAGGTGGCATATTGAAAAGTAAAATATTTTTCTAATTAATATTTGTATTTGGTATTAAAATATTTCTGATCGAACGAATGAGTAACTAAAAGAAAGACAGAAAAATTTATAAATAATTGAGCAATAAACGAATAAATTAGTATATTAATTACAGTGAGAATAAAAAATAAATGATTGATTAAAAAAGTTTGTAAGTTAATGAATAAGTAAGGGAATTAATAAATAAAGAAAAGTTAGTAAGTTAACCAATGATTAAATACGTAAGTGATTTAAGGTATTAAAATATTTCTGATCGAACGAATGAGTAACTAAAAGAAAGACAGAAAAATTTATAAATAATTGAGCAATAAACGAATAAATTAGTATATTAATTACAGTGAGAATAAAAAATAAATGATTGATTAAAAAAGTTTGTAAGTTAATGAATAAGTAAGGGAATTAATAAATAAAGAAAAGTTAGTAAGTTAACCAATGATTAAATACGTAAGTGATTTAAGGAATATACAGGGTGTCCACTCCAATCGTGGACCAATAGCTAATTTCTAAACCGTTAGAGATAAGCATATAGTTTATTTAGGAAAAAATCTCCAAATTTTGAAAGCAATTTTGGGTCTATTCAATGTTTTTCAAAAAATCAAATTTTGAAAGAGTTGCGAAATTTAAATTTTTATACAGTCCCCCAGTCCTATCAATCATATTTAGTAAAACATTCTTGACACTGTAACGTTTAAAACTAAAAAAAAATCACTCTTCTACCACAAAAATTGACCGAGTTATGACGTTTTGAAAAATCAAGATTTTGCATTGTTTCATGACGTCATCGAGAGATCGCTTAAGGGACTGTATGCGAAATCCTTCAAAATCTTGATTTTTCAAAACGTCATAACTCGGTCAATTTTTGTGGTAGAAGAGTGATTTTTTTTAGTTTTAAACGTTACAGTATCAAGAATATTTTACTAAATATGATTGATAGGACTGGGGGGCTGTATAAAAATTTAAATTTCGTAACTCTTTCAAATTTTGATTTTTTGAAAAACATTGAATAGACGAAAAATTCCTTTCATAATTTGGAGATTTTTTCCTAAATAAACTATATGCTTATCTCTAACGGTTTAGAAATTAGCTATTGGTCCACGATTGGAGTGGACACCCTGTATGTATATAAAATGAACCATTTCTCGTTGCTCCATTCAACTGTCCAGCCTGCACATTGCAGTGTGCATAAATTGCGTTATACGTTTAAAACTAACCAGGAATTATATTGATTAATTAAGTAAAACACTCAGCATTCAGTAGATTTTTATTACTACTTGAAATGTTATGCATAAAATAAAAATATTTTTGAAAAAAAAATTGAACCGACTTCGGAACTTCACTCAGCAAATGCTCTAAAAAGTAAAAAATAACTTTATTCTTTGAACACCATCGATACTACATTTAAACATAAGTTTTGAAGTCGGCGCAAAAAAGCTAAAGAGAATCATTCGAAACTATAAATATAAATTTAAATGAATCCAGGTTCTTTATTCGCATTCGCATTCATTGCAAAGTACATATTTATGCAATGGTACAAATATTCAGCTCTCAATTTTCAATGATTTCTCTGAAAATGTTTGCAAAATATAGTAAACATCATTTTACCTATAGTTTTTGCGCCGACTTCAAAACTTATGTTTAAATGTAGTATCGATGGTGTTCAAAGAATAAAGTTATTTTTTACTTTTTAGAGCATTTGCTGAGTGAAGTTCCGAAGTCGGTTCAATTTTTTTTTCAAAAATATTTTTATTTTATTCTTTTTAGTGTAAATGTACATATGAAATAAGGTAATGTTTCCATTGCAAAACTTCACCTAATTTTCTTAAGTAAATGCTTCATAAAATAAACTATGTAAGGAAAAAAAAGGAAAGAAAGTATCAACGCGTCTAAAATTTGAAACGATTGACACTAAAAAATAATCCTCGTTATTCTCCGGTATTTATTTGTGTACTAGTTTAATTAAAGGCTACTAGGTGACCCGTGCGGAATTCCGCAAAAAAAAAAAAAAAAAAAAAAAAAAAAAACTCTAAACTTAAAATTTAATACGACAATTTTTATTGGCTTCATTTGCACAACATCGCCATCTACTGCCGTCGTTCTGACAACTTTTCAAAGAGATCAAAGACACGTTCACTTTTACAACTACTACAAAAGTGATACCCTATATTAAAATCAAATACCCAAGGCTACTACTAAACTAAATACTAACGTTATCGCAAAACTACCATAGTATTTTGAAACAATAAAAGTTAATTAAGGTTTACCGAGCTAAGCCTTGGCTTGAAATGTCGCATTTAAAATTGATTTGAACAACAATGTAACGATTTTGACAGTTAAGCTAAAAATTTAACTTTTTCAAACTTCAATCGCTTATAAGTCGCTTAAACGTGGATTTTCGAGATTCTCGTTACTCGGCGCTAGCGGAGAAACGTTCTAAAGAACGCATTTTTTTTAATCTTTCGAATGAAATCAAAATGGAGACGATACGACAATTATTTCGCTAGATAGAGTCAATTTTGTGCCCAAAAATTGAAGTTCGAATAAAAAACGAACCGACACTTTTTAGAGGGTGGGTCTAATTTTCGTCAATAGCCCGCGGGATAAGCTTCAAAATCATAAATTTTCTTGCAATTCGATAAAGAAATGAGCGAGTTTCGACCGGGTATAGGATTCGGCTTAGAGAAATAATATATGGAGATATTAACGGCTTTTCAATGAATTTATATTTCAAAACAACACTAGATTCTCGCAGTTCATAAAATTTCACGACGTATTACATACGTGGCCCGCTAATGAGTGTCATGTTTGCTTCAGTTAGGCCTTCATTCAAAATTTTCATGATAATTATAAAAACTGTTTCATATCAATCACGTTCTGTAACAATGGCTTTCATATTTAATCATTTAGGACAAATCGCTTTAAATTTGAGCAAAAATTTGGAGATTTTCCTCACTTTCTTCAGAATTCCTTTATCAAACTTCTCCATATATTATTTCTCTAAGCCGAATCGTATACCCGGTCGAAACTCTCTCATTTCTTTATCGAATTGCAAGAAAATTTATGATTTTGAAGCTTATCCCGCGGGCTATTGACGAAAATTAGACCCACCCTTTAAAAAGTGTCGGTTCGTTTTTTATTCGAACTTCAATTTTTGGGCACAAAATTGACTCTATCTAGCGAAATAATTGTCGTATCGTCTCCATTTTGATTTCATTCGAAAGATTAAAAAAAATGCGTTCTTTAGAACGTTTCTCCGCTAGCGCCGCGTAACGAGAATCTCGAAAATCCACGTTTAAGCGACTTATAAGCGATTGAAGTTTGAAAAAGTTAAATTTTTTGCTCAACTGTCAAAATCGTTACATTGTTGTTCAAATCAATTTTAAATGCGACATTTCAAGCCAAGGCTTAGCTCGGTAAACCTTTGTTGTAACTTTTATTGTTTCAAAATACTATGGTAGTTTTGCGATAACGTTAGTATTTAGTTTAGTAGTAGCCTTGGGTATATTTGATTTTAATATAGGGTATCACTTTTGTAGTAGTTGTAAAAGTGAACGTGTCTTTGATCTCTTTGAAAAGTTGTCAGAACGACGGCAGTAGATGGCGATGTTGTGCAAATGAAGCCAATAAAAATTGTGGTATTAAATTTTAAGTTTAGAGGTTTTTTTTTTTTTTTTTTTGCGGAATTCCGCACGGGTCACCTAGTTATGTAAATTAAGACTAATAAAACCTGAAATATTACGAATCAATCAGTACCTGGTACGACTTTCATTTCGTTGGAGTTCAGGAGAAAAAAGCAGGACATAGAAAGATACTCGGTTTAAAATTTTCAAAAAGACCACAGAAAGGAATTTCATTATGCAATCCAGAGAAGCCTGGCGATCAAAATGGTCATTATTACGATTACTGTGATCCCAATTTCTTTTTCGAAAGATTTCTGCAGGTTCCCGTTATCCAACCCGGATCACGAGAGGATGGGACCAATCGAAAAAAAAGACCTTTCTAACAAAAAAAGAATTTTTGAAATCGGTCCAGGCGTCTTCGAGTAATCTTGGAACATACCAAAAAAAAAAAAAATTCTCCGACGAATTGTATAACCTCCTCCTTTGTTAAAGTCGGTTAAAAAGCTTAATCATTTAACTGAAAAAATGTTTTAGATGAACCAGACGTGTAATATATGTATCAAATTTTGAAAATGACTTGTATAGTTTGGATGTTCTTAGAACCGAAAAACAAAATTGAAACTAAATTTCCTCACGGACCCTTTTTTTCTGATTTTTTATGTTTTGTGACTAATGCTTATGTGCTAGAGCTAATTCTGTACCTTAGAGCGTAAGTCCAGAAAAAAAGTAATTTTCACTTTATTACGGCATTGTATGTAGAATCTTTTTCTTCATGTCAAAAAAATCCTTCAAAATCATTTAACGGCATCAAAAGAGCGCGAATCTCATTCTTTTCGTGCATTAGACAAACGTTTTCGTGCTTTTCTGAAAAGTAACGAAAATGGACTAACTTGAGTCTGGCTGTAAGATACAGAATTGAATCAAACACAAGTATGATACAAGGCTATGAACCTCTTCATTTGTCATCAGGTCTTTATTATTTTCATTATTTTTCTAAAATACAATAAATATGCTCACTGCACTTAAAATTTCATTTTTCAACCCACGTGACCTAGCATAGTTAAATTATCCGCAAAGAAAAAAAAAGTAAGTTAAACCAGCCGGTGTCCTTGCTGTTTTTTAAACTTTTCAAGCTTTTTATTCCATGCTGGTTTTCCGAGAAAATATTTCTTCTGGAAGCGAAACAGAATTTTCTGCCAAGACAAACTTACAAGTGGGAACACGAGAAGCTAATGGAAGAATAACACTTACTCATGTCTCATGTTTGAGAATCCCAGAAGGATTGCTTTCATCGTTGGATTGTTTTATCAAAGAATAGATTTTCGCTTTATTTCATTCAGGGGAAATGTACTTACGCATTATCCTCGCCTTGAACAGAACTTCAGCAAGTGTGGTTAAGGGGTTACAGTACCTCAAAAATGACCAAAAGACCAAAAATTTTTTTATTGCTTATTTCCAAAGTAAAAATTATTTAAAACACTCAGAAAAAAATAGCATTGTTCTAGCTAAATTATTTAAAAAGTTATGAGTGACTTTAGGGCATGCATGCTATGTGTTCTAATGGAAAAGCCAAACTTTAAAGTGCTTTTTCTCGGTGATCAGTTTTTAGTGTTTCTATGTTACTGGAAATGCTAAGGAATTTTTTCTATTAAAGATATAACTTTAAAGCAATATTTTTTGCACTCAGGAGAATATATTTAACAAAACTGTGCATTGATTAAGCGTTTTATAAATTACAAAAATTTTTAGAGTTTGTTAAACCTAGAAGAACAAAATTTTCTAAGCATTTTTTACATAAAAGGTCACAAAATATTTTCTAATTAAAATATAAGAAAATTAATGCACAGATTTGTTGAGGTAATCCTTGTGATCATTTCGCAAAAAGAAATTTTGAAATTAGTGCAGAAACAAAAAAGCCTTAGGGTTTTTAAAAAATTGAAATTTTCTTACATTTTTCAAATTTTCAAAAAAAGTTTTTAAAATTTTTAATGTTTGAAAAAAAAATTATTGATTGTTAAAGAAGTGCAGAATCAAATATTTCAAAGAATTAACTTTTTCACTTAAATTAAAGAAATTTGTTTGAAAGGTACTGTAACCCCTTAAGATTGTGTTAAAAGGTGGAATTCATAACTTCAAAGGAGGTGATGACAAGATTTTGAGCAAAGATAAGTTAATTTTTTCGTCTTTCCAATGTTTTCATCATGTTTTAAAAGTGTTTTCACTTATATATTTCAGTTTCGGTACATTAATATTCATGGTATGTGTTTCTTATTGACTGAATTGTCTTCAAATTAATAAACATTCATTGCTGTTCTCGTGTCAAAGTCAATAACCACAATGAAGATATAGGGTGTTATTCTTCAATAGATTGGACTTCTTTTTTAATATAAAAGACAAAAAAAAAGAAAGAATTACAGCCTAAAGAGAGGAAATAACAGTCAGAGCACCAGTGGGAATTGAACCTGCGTCCTCCGGAGCGAAAAGAAGTTTACATCTCAGAGCCACTCAGGCCCCAATTAAACAGTAACGTACTTTAACCCATTTATGCCCATGTGTTTTTTAACAATTTTTTCAATTTTTATCAGCTTAAAACTCTTACTTGGAATGGTTTACATACATTTTAAGCTTAAAATAGTTCGCAGTTGCCATATTTATTAAGTTATTTAACGTCCTGTTTTTGGGATATTTTGCAGATATGTGAGCAAAATACGACCTTACTTGACTTTACTTTTGCAAAGTACTATAACAGAAGGCATCTGTAATCATTTTTAAACAAATCATTTTAAAGTAGTTTAATTTTATGAAAAATAAGTCCGCAAAAAAATTACTTTCTGTGGCTACCCATGCCGAATCTTAACCATGCGAGCTTATTTTTCATAAAATTAAATTATTTTAAAATGATTTGCTTAAAATTGATTAGAGATGCCTTCTGTAATGCTACTTTGCAAAAGTCAAGTCAAGTAAGGTCGTATTTTGCTCACATATCTGCAAAATATCCCATACACAGGACGTGAAATAACTTAATAAATATGGCAACGGCGAACTATTTTAAGCCTACAATGTACGTAAACCAATCCAAGTAAGAATTTTAAGCAGATAAAAATCGAAAAAAAAAATGTTAAAAAAGACTTGGGCATAAATGGGTTAAGAGTGAGCAAGGGCCTTCTGGAGCGTTATATAGGCTCCACACGCTTTTTATACTTAACTCAGAACCTTGAATACTTTAAGTATTGTCTTCTAGGTCAAATAAAACCTTATATAGATTCAACAGTATCTTTCCAGGCTGAGTAGAGATATAATTAGTCTTTATCAGGCTTTTAGAATATGCTGTAATAGGTTGCACTTGTTTTATGACACTAAAAATAAAAAAAAAAAGTTTTGAAACGAGTAACACCAGTTTTATGAGATAAATGCAATTGGCCAAATTAAATCTAAACTTTAAATTTTAAAAACTTTTTTTTTTCACTTTTGCTTTTAGTTATATAAAATATGGCGTCTTTCAGAGCTGTTTTTAATAGAAAAGAATCCTCAACTGTATGGCGCAGGAAAATCGGTTAAGTTTATTATTGTTCATAAGTCTTTAACTATTCAAGAAACATATTTTATACAAACACTTATAACAGAGCTATCGAAATCTCTAGATATTTTTCACTCAATAATGTACTAACAAAATTACTTATAACAAAAAAATATGTTGCAACAACTTCATCACTTTGATGTACAATGATGTCAAGAATGTGTTATTCAGTACATATGTCGTAGGAGGCTCAAGATGTCTGCAAAGATATTTTTAATTGCAAGGCCTATTATAGCCGAACGCTTCCGAGGCATCACCTATTTCATAGGTGTACTAGTTCATCTTCGGTATTCATAGTATCCTACAGTTTAAGAACTTGGAGGTGGGTTTATATTTCAAGAATTAACCTAAGCGTACTAGTTAATTGCGTCACCAAAGAAAAAAAAAACAAAGTACAATAAAATACACCCTGCAGATTATAAAAGGCATGCTTTGGTAGCTAACTATACTTGGGGGCTCAGTATTTTGAACGCAAAAAAATAATAACTAATATACATTTACTGAAATAATGAGAAAAAATGACATCAGCAAATATTAAACATAACTCAAATCAATATCAAATTTCATTCGTCATTAAAATACACAATGCTATTGTGGAATGGTAAACGATTATAGTAATAAATGCGTGGAATTAGGAAAAAGTCACTAGTTCGATTAAAAAATAATTTAAGTATTGTTCGAATAAAAATTTAGAAGTCATTCAAAATGCATGTTTTCTATTTTCGATGATCGCAGTATGAAACTTGTTTTAATTGCAAGGTTTGAACCTCCTATATTTAGATGAACATGTTTTTATTTATACAAATACCTATTTCTTTTGCTGCTTTATTTGAATTTAAATGAACCGGGGACATTCTACAATCAGACATTTTTCTTGCCACTGTAAAATTTATTCCAAAATAAGACTACAACGCAGAAAAAAATTAATCTATGAAAATGGAAGAAGGAAAGATAGAATGAAAGTATTTTTCGAAAACCTTTTCAAACAAGTAAAGAATTCACACAGAAACAAAGTACGTTTAGGCGGGTAAATTAGCTTTTAGCTCTTGAAAAATCAATCAATTTATTTACGAAATAAACATAAAACAGTACGTGAAAACCTATTTTATAGTACATTAATTAGATTTGGAGCTTTTCCGATTCCCTAGCTCATTAGACTCTAAGAAATTAGATTAATTCGGTGGTTTTGAAAAAGTCAAGAACGAACATAGTGTGTTGATCTTTTTGTTTAGAACATATTTCGACATCTTAGAGAGCTTGTTTCGATAGGTGCATCTTTTATGAATTGAATTTCAGACCTTTATTCTATTGTTTTATTCATTTTGTGTGATTGAATTGATGATTTAAATTAGAATTTTATTTTAGATTTGATGTCTTTGAATATTTTCGCGCGTGCTTTTGAACAGAAACAATGTATTTTGAAAATGACTGTAGTTCTTCATGCAAAAACGAAAAAAAAAAAAAAAAAGAGAGCGTAGCTATTTTGCATAAAACATTTTATTTTTACGATATTTTTGCATTATTCAAAAGAAATATCACATAATAAACGTTTCACTGCGTTTTAATAAACAATGAATTTCGGAATCTATGACTAGTTATATTTTTCGTTACATTCTTTATTTATTTATACATTTTTTGCCATGCAATACAATTCTGCTAAAAAAAAAAAAAAAAGCCTGTACTGACACCAGATTTGTGACTTATTTAGTTTTTTTCAACATTTACAACTTCGTATTATCTTTGAAGACATAATTCAGAATTCTTTTGTTCAGAACAAATTTTAACGCTATCTTCAATTTCTTCAAATGAATTCTTAATACATCCAAGCAAATAATTGTATTGTTTTATCGTTTTGTACTTTTTGAATTTCTATATATATATATATATATATATATATATATATATATATATATATATATATATATATATATATATATATATATATATATATATATATATACACATATATATATACATATATATATATATACACATATATATATATACACATATATATATATATATATATATATATATATATATATATATATATATATATATATATATATATATATATATATATATATATATATTAGGGGAAATGGTATAGTTAGTGGTCACTGAAGCGGCGATCACATAACTGTATATTTGAATTTAAAATAAATAAAACAGTTACGCATAAAAAAATAAAAATTAGGCATTGTGATAGCGTATTAATGTAGTTATTAGTCCATAGTATTTTTTTTATTTATTTTTTATTTTTAATGTATCTGTATTGGGAGCAAAGTCTGCACAAAAATACAAAAGCCAACTGCAGCTGGAACTTCTCGTCCATCCATCAAACTGGCCACGTTTACGGGAAGACCTCGTGGAATATTTACAAGAAGCAGTTTTTCATCGTTGCAGCAGCAAACTCCTGGGACTCTTCCACGAAAGCCTGCCAACTTGCACCCTCGCTGAGAGGGGATGCAGCTGAAATACTACAGACCTTCCCAGAGGACAAGCTCTGTGACTTCGAATCCTTATCATCGGCCTTGGAGCTTCGCTTTGGCGAAGTATGCCAAAAAGAATTCAGCCAACTCCAGCTGAAATCCCGACTCCAGAGGGATGGAGAGACTTTGCAAGTGTTTGCAGCAGACGTTGAGAGGCTTTCCCATCTTGCCTTCTCGAACTGTCCTTCGGATGTTCGTGATAGCCTGGCCCTGAACTACTTCAAAGACGGTGTGCGAAGTCCAGAAGTTCAGACGGCTCTCCGGATGGCGGACATCAAAGATCTTAAATCCGGTCTGGTCTACGCAATGAAGTTCGAGGCTGCACAGGATTCGAACTCAACTCGTCTCTCGGAAATTGAGCGACAATTCAAAGAAATCTCGGGGATCCTGAAGAAGACTTGCAAAGACCAAAGTGGACAACCACTGAAGTGCTGGAAATGTGGCGGTGAGGGCCACGTACGAAGGAATTGCGAAGCTCACCAAGAAAAAAAGACATCTCCAGGCTTTCTTATGAATCCTGTCTTGTCTACTTGGACGACATCATCATCATAGGACGCAGTTTTGAGGAGCATTTGGCTAATCTTAAGAAGGTTTTGCAAAAGCTTAAGGAAGCCAACCTGAAGTTGAGCCCGTGCAAATGTAATTTGTTCCGCCGTGAGGTGAACTACCTTGGTCACATTATCTCTTCTGAGGGTGTACGAACAGATCCAGATAAGGTATCCGCAGTCAAGAATTGGAGCCGCCCCGAAAATGTCCATCAGCTGCGAAGTTTCCTGGGGCTCTGCACGTATTACAGGAAGTTTGTGAATTGTTTTTCCAATATTGCACGACCTTTGCATAAGCTGACGGAGAGCAAACAAAAATTTGAATGGTCCAAAGAATGCGAGGATGCATTTCTACAGCTGAAGGAGGCTTTAAAATCAACGATTATTCTCTCTTATCATCAGCCTGAAAAATCCTTCATACTTGACACTGATGCGAGCCACGAGAGCGTTGGAGCCGTTTTATCTCAAGAAATAGACGGTAACGAGCATGTCATCGCCTACTGGAGCAAATGCTTATCCAAGTCGGAGCGAAATTAATGTGTCACGAGAAAGGAATTGCTCGCCATAGTTAAAGCTGTAGAACATTTCCATCATTACCTCTACGGCCGTAAAATCCTGCTCCGGACCGATCATGCCTCTTTAACTTGGCTTTTGAATTTCAAGAATCCAGAGGGCCAGGTAGCCAGGTGTATACAGCGGCTCCAGGAATATGACATCGAGATTAAGCACCGAAAAGGTTTGTCACACGGTAATGCTGACGCATTATCAAGAAGACTTTGTTCTGAGAACTGCCATTATTGCTCCCGAATAGAGAAACAGTACGGGACGACAATCCCTACTGCCTGTCAAGTTACTGCTACATCATCATCTTCAGATCCTGATCCATGGAGTGGCGACCAAGTAAGAAAAGATCAGCTTGAAGACCCAGACCTAAAGCCTATCATAGAGTTAATGGAAAAGGACAGTCGGCGACCTAGTTGGCAAGACGTTTCAATCTACAGTCCTGCAACGAAAAGATACTGGGCTCTATGGAAATCTCTCCAGTTGCGGAATGGCGTCCTGTATCGGAAATGGGAATCTGACGATGGTAAAGCATTCAAATGGCAGTTACTCCTTCCCAGATCAAAAATTCCAGACGTTCTAAAGGAATTGCACAGTAGTCCGACTGGAGGACACTTTGGTATCCTGAAAACCCTCCACAAGGTTCGAGAGCGCTTCTTCTGGAGCAAGGCGAAGGATGACGTGGAGAAGTGGTGTCATTCTTGTGACGCCTGTGCTGCCCGTAAAGGACCAAAGAGAAGAAACCGCGGGAAGCTACATCTTTACAACGTAGGAGCTCCTTTCGAACGAATCGGGATCGACATTCTTGGTCCTCTACCGAAAACTACTGATGTGAACAAATACATCCTCGTTTCCATTGACTATTTCACCAAATGGCCCGAAGCATATTCCATTCCGGATCAACAAGCTACCACTGTAGCAGAGACTCTAGTCCAGCATTGGATCTCGAGATATGGGACACCTTTGCAGATCCATTCCGATCAGGGGAGAAACTTCATCTCTGCTGTGTTTAAGGGCCTATGTAAAATCCTCAAAATTGAGAAAACTCGAACGACACCACTACACCCACAATCGGACGGCATGGTGGAGAGATTTAACAGGATAATCCTTAATAATCTCTCGCTTATGGTCTCCAAAAATCAACAGGATTGGGACAAGAAACTTCCTCTGTTCCTGCTGGCCTACCGCAGTGCTGTCCACGAGACTACCGGATATTCCCCATCATGGATGCTCTTCGGCCGAGAGCTTCGGCTGCCTTGTGATCTCGTCTTCGGTCTCCCACCAGATGCGCCTTCATCGCCTGAGGAGTACATCCAGGATCTCCAGGCCCGGTTCGAGGACGTTCATCACTTCGCACGGGAGCGAATCAACATCGCGACGGAGAAAATGAAGACCCGATACGACACAAGGTCCACTGGCCATGACTTTCAAGAAGGTGACAGGGTGTGGCTATGGAATCCCATCCGACGTAAAGGTCTGTCACCCAAATTGCAGTCGCATTGGGATGGACCCTACACAGTCCTTCACCGGCTGAACGACGTCGTAGTGAGGATCCAGAAGTCATCACATTCAAAACCTAGGGTTGTACATTATGATCGGCTAGCCCCATACTATGGCCATAGTTCGTAAAATAAATCTAAAGCTACCATGGTAACTTGTTTGTAAATTTTGTAAATAACTTTTGCCTTTAATTGTTTGTAATATGACTTTATCAATGTTAGTGTTTCTTTCATGTTCTCATTGTTATTGTTTATCATGTTTATGATTGGTTATCACGTAATGTATGCATCTGTAAATTTTCCCTTGCTTCTTTTCTGGGGATTGTACTGCCCGGTACGTGCAGTCCTTAGGAAGGGGGCAATGTTACAAATCTTGTAAATAGTTGTGGTTTTTCCTGCCTTGCTTTATTTTCATTAGTTTTGGTTTTATCTGGCGACATGTTGCAAATGTATCTGAAGATATCACTTTTGCCATTTGTATACCGACCCTGTAACACTTTGTAGTTTTTACACTTGCCCTACATTTAATAAGCATGAAGACATTTTCGCGTGGTTTTCTTTTTATCACTAGAATTTGTGAATGGATTATTAAAGTTTGTGAATGAACGAACACTCCGGATTTTGCTAGAATATTGTCGTAATTTCGTTTTCGAGTATAAATAGCTGGCCTTGAACACAGTCAGTCAGTTCTTTTCAGATGTTGATTTCTGGAGACTCGTTTTCATTCGCTTGGGCGGATGGTTGTTTTGCTTTTGTAATTGCTTAATTACTGTTCACGTTATACACGTGGTGCTGAGTTACTGTTGAGAGTACAGTGTACTGTTTGCTACCTAATTGCTGGATGTTTAGCAATTGTTTCCTGCTCCTTTTGTAAATAGTGTACATACTTGTAAATAAATTTATAGTTATTTCCTCAAGATTGGAATGCTCATTTAAGAAAGTTGAAGGTGCTACGGACTCGTTACAGTATGTATCTCGCATGACTCAAAAACGGTGAGCCGCAGGAGGTTGAAATTTTGTATGTAGGATCATTATTGAGTCTAGTTGAGAGCCTCTCATTGTAACTGCAATCTTATGTCCCCAAAAAGGGTTTTTACACGCTTTTTAGGAGATCGGTATTAATGTCAGTTCAGAATTGACGCAATTCAGACTCCCGCATTCAGTAATTTAATGATTAATAGTTTATCAGATTTAACTGGCACGGTAAACCCTGACAAGTGGACCCGCAACAAAGATCTCCACAAATACGCCATAGTATTGAATTAATGAGTCTCTTGTACCGTGAACCAGAGGTAACTGCTGGTGACCGACCAAAAGACTTTCGGACCATGCAGTTTAAAAGCAGAGACTTCTCACTTACTCGGTAGGTTTTTAGATGCGTCATGTGATGAGCCCGGCAGTGAAATCTCCATTTTCGAGTCTCTTGCCTTACTAGGCTACCCACGGCTTTGTCAATGTAGACACACGTAATGTCATAAATTGGAGATAACTTGGTGATATATCACTAAGAGTTTGGTTGTCAGATTTTTTCCGATAAATTGGCGATATGTTGCCAAGTTGACAGCAAATTGTGAGCCCAGGTAGCACAAAAAACGTTTTAACGTTTTATAAACGTTTTTAATCCGTTGTCACAACGTTAATAACCATTTTACAACCTTTAAAAGACGAAGTATGCTACTTGGGAAAGAATCAAATTCTGCATACAGTGTCAGTTTATCAATATTGGCTACATTTAGCAAATTTCGGATCTAATTAGTGTAAAAATTGGAAGTGGGCAATTACAGTAATTTTGCGAAATTATTGTGACAGTTATTGGCTATACCAAAGTGTTTAGGTCTTAAGAAAATATTATTACATTGCAGATCAAATGCCCTTATTAGGTGCTCGGATCTGTGTATTAAATAGGGTTTAAGCAATTGTACCATGTAACATTATTTTCAAAATATCACATGAGCTAGTCTTAACATTTTCTTAAGAAAATGGCTTGTTTTTTCCCCCGTGTCAGGAAACCACAATTCCCAAAGCGACTAAATCACCTGGCGCAAATTCATTAAAAATGTTTTTTTGCACTTATTAAGCATGCTGCCTTGAAATATTTTTTTTTTTTTTTTGCCTAGCTTTTCACCAAAGGGTTGCTATTTTTTTAGCATCAAAGTTGAAAAGGGCAATAACTGTATGGTGGCCAATAACTATACTGTTTCCCCTATATATATATATATATATATATATATATATATATAGATATATATGAAATTTAATATTTCATCACATGACATGTTTTAAGCATATTTGCAAATTTTTAACTTGCACTTATACAGCATGCTTGAGGATTAAAAAAATCTGATTTTCATTATTCATAGAAACGACTGAGCGAGAATAAAGGATTTTAACATTTTAAGAAAAATTTAAATTTGGTCGAAAATTTAAAAATAGCAAAACTTAATTTCATTAATAAAATAACGTTACTCGAGAAATAAAAATATTGTTTAAACATCTATTAGAAAATATTCTGAATATAAATCCTAAAAAAATCATTCCTTAGCAAATAAAATTAATTTTTAAATTTTACGTCGATACGGTATATAAAGTATTTCTAATCTTACTGGGAAGAAAAAATGTTCTTCTGACTCAAAGGTAAAACCTTTTTTTTTTTCCTTCGATTTTAAAAAGATCAAAAATGATTAAGTATAGGGCAGGAATAAGAGAAAAATGCTAATAAAAGTGCTTCAAGTATATTTTTAGTAAACTTAATCAAATCAATTAGCATTGTTCAAATGAAATTACCTCCCAGCATCAATAGTTTGAGTTATTAATATTCATCCTGATTTTTTAACAAGGAAAAAGATAAGGAAGTGCTTATTTTTTTTTAAATGCGCTTGTTAATTAATAGCTAAAAGTAAAGCAAGTTGATTCATAAATGGTGACGATAGCAGTAATCAAATTAATTAATCTCTTTTTCTCTGAAATGTCTAAACAACATAATTAATTTAAGTTGAAAAGTAAGACGTTTTCATTTTACGTTTTGTAAAAAGAAAAAATATTACCCGCAATAACACACCCAATGTAGCTACTGACTCCAAAATATAATTTTTGTTTAAAAAAAAAAAAAACCCATCCACACAGAATATTCATTTCTTTAAAAAATCATCAGTTCTTTAAAAGTTTTTGTGTATTTTTCGTATATGAAATGTACCAAAAATTCTCCTGAAAAGAGTTTGTTTCTGACAAATAAATTTTCTTTAATATTTGCTCTAAGTCAACTTTTTTAGCATTATTTTACATTTTTATGATACATTTTTCTAAAATTATTTTCGAATTTCTGTACCCTACATGTAATTACTCTGGGTTTCTAACAGTTATATGTATGCATACAATTTAAATAGTACTTAAAGTATATTTTATTCATCACCGAAATATTTTTAAAGCAAAGTCATAATTTTTAAGCTAGCATTAAAAAATAAAACAACTGAACCTGCTCAGATCTTTTGCTCCTTATTACGACTACAGTATATAGGAAGAGAGGGGCACATGTGAACAAAAGTGCCATTTTTACATTTTTTTACTTATTAATTTGAGGTAGAAAAGAAACAAGTGCTATAACATGATAAATCAAACATTTGCTAATATTTTCAAGCAGTTCTTCTTTAACAGTGAATTCCAGCCAAAAAAATAAGTAAAAAATACGTAAAATTTTGTTCACATCTGCCTCAGTATGGAGGCAGTTGTAAACACAAATGGGGCACAAGTAGACACGAATACATAAATGGAAATAAATACACCTAAGCATATTTTTAAGTGTACTGCTTATTAGACGTTAACATATACTATAAACATATCAAGGTATTCAACGTGATTAATTGACTTCATTCAACAAACATTGTATCCTTCAAGTTTTACAGAAAAAGAAACAGAAGATGCAGCTCGACATGTGCCACCTAAAACTGAAGGTGGTGGTAATTTTAGCAGAATATCATCAGAGTGTTTTAAAAGAGTGTGTAAAATCGATGTATCATCTGTTTTTGCAAACATAAATGTCTCATTTATAGTGATTTTTTGTCTTTTTGGTAGTGAATTCTACGAGAACAAAGTCATTCGCAGCTAAACCTTCTGGTGCAAGGTTGACTTCCAGCGCGAATTTCTTGATAGTTGCTGTCTCCAAAACTAATGTCGGACTCATTAACCTGCGGCACTTACTGTAATTCTAAACTGTTCCTTTTTCAACAGTTTAGCAAGTTTAACTTTCTTTTCTTTGCCCCTCTTTCAGATTTTTATGAAATATTGCGCATTGAAACTTTTAATTATTCAATAGTTTTAAATTGGACTATTTAATGTGTGAAAAAATCAACACTTTTTGAAATTAAAATAACTAAATACCACTATGGGGTGCAAATGAACTGTTCACATCTGCTCCTACATAATGTGTTCACATGTGCCCCTTATATCAACTTAGGCCTAATTTGATAAA
>JAXGGA010002042.1:0-132783 GCA_038373865.1 Uloborus plumipes | reverse complement strand
CTCTTATCTGTTTTTTCTTCTGTTTTCTGCCAAAAACAGAAGACATCATGTGCAGAGCAATGTATCTTAGTGAAATTCTCAATGATTCTGACGTTTCGACAGTCTAGACGTGGTCTTTCGTAGAGTCAAAATGAAAACATGTGATTTGCTACTTCTTCGGTGTTTTGTTTTCTATCAAATGTTTTTGAAATTTTCAAATGTTCCTTGTTTTCATGTACGTTTTTTTTTATATGTTTAAATTGAAACCTTAAAAAATATGGACAGTGATTTCCTTAAAACTTTTTCAGAAAAGACATACGCAAAAAAGCAACAAATTAAAAAATAAATTCATATCATTAGTAGATGGAAATAAATTTAAAGAAAAAAGCTTTTGGAGTTAATAAGGGTGCAGTCAAAAGTCTAGAAAAGAATTACGGCAACTTTTTTTGACATTATAAGATAAAAGCCGATTTAGAAGGTATTTTGGGCAGAAGTTATTATGACAAATGTATTTGAAAAAAGTGCTTGGTTTTATCTCCGAAAAATTTAATGAACCAAACGTTTTCACATCGTATAAAGTTGCTGCAGTTAACTTTGGCTATACCCCAACCACAGCTGTTTCTGTAGAGAACTTTCTCTGCCATGAAAAGAATTAAGAGCTACACAAGGAATACAATAAAGAATGAAAGACTTTCATCTCTTGTTTTAACATTCATAAAAAAAGGGAGACGTTAATGCTCTTTAAGACACTTTTTATTTCCTATGAAAATCACGGGTATTTTCACCACAATATTATTTTATTACTGTTTACATTACACGAGTTTAACTAATGTATTATTACTTCACAAATCTCCTCATCTGCCTACCCTGGACATTTATTGACGGCACAACAACGCCTGCATAATATGTGTATAGAAATCATAAGTCATACCCAATTTTACATAAAATGGAAATTAATTTTTTTGGAGAAACTGTACCGAAACGGTATTCCAGCACCTCCGATATAATATATATATATATATATATATAGCTCACCCTCACACCACAGGCGTGGCTAAAGCCTGATAAGTCTCACCATGATCTGCGGCCTTGAATCTCCACGCTGTATTACGACGATCGAGAAAAAATGGAAGGGAGCGAGATGCGTACTTAGAATTCTTACAAATTCTTTTTAAAAAAAATAGGGCTTTGAATCATTTTTAGGGCTTTTGATAAAATATATGGCCTTTTTAGGGGCCCCTAAAAATCAAACTCAAATATCGGGCCTTTATAGGGCCTTTTTCAGGCCCGTGGGAACCCTGATATATATATATATATATATATATATATATATATATATGTATATAAATATATGTATATATATATATATATATATATGTATATATATATATATATATATATTATATATATATATATGTATATATATACACTCAGGCACATTGAAAATAGCGACCCAAGAACAAATCGTCGGATTGATCAGCGACTGCGTCTACAGTGGTGCCAAGTCAGATCAATTCGGAATGTCACAGATTGGCAAAAAGTTGTGTTTAGTGATGAGTCTCGGTTTGTTTTAGGGACTGATGATAACCGTGTACGGGTGTGGAGGCGCCCAGATGAGCGGTACAATTCCTTCCACACTGTTCTACGTCAAACTGCCCGCACAGCTAGTGTAATGGTCTGGGGGCCATATCCTATGATAGCCGGTCCAATCTAATTGTGATGCGTGAAAACTTAACCGGCCAACGTTACGTTGATGATATTCTTCGACCCCATGTAGGACCTTTCCTAAATGGTCTCCCAGGGGCAATTTTCCAGCAAGATAATGCTCGTCCGCATACAGCAAGAGTTGCTCAAGACTTCCTACGTCATTTTCAGACTCTTCCATGGCCGGCCCGCTCCCCCGACTTATCCCCTATAGAGCATGTGTGGGATCAGCTAAAACGTCAGATGCCATCGTGTCACTCTGTGCGTGTTTTGGAGTTGGCTGTTACAAATTTGTGGGCCCATCTGTCTCAGGACAACATCAGGCATCTAATCAACTCAATGCCAGACCGTGTGGCGGCATATATTGCAGCTAGAGGTGGTCCAACGCGCTATTGAAGTTGCTCTGTATTTGTGTCCTTGCACACCATGTATTCGTTCAATTGTCTTGATTTTGAGATCAAGTGAACCTCTCATCTGTATCATTATCAGAGGTGGCGCTAGGAAATGTCCGACAGGGGGGCAAGCTTGCCCGACAGGGGGGCACAGGTATCATTCAAAAATTTAGTTACCCCCCCCCCTGTCCCCAGTTTTTCAATTTTTTTATGATGCATTCGATTGAAAGGTAATCGTACTTACCATGAAACTAAAACTAAATAGTACAAGTACAAAGATTAAAAATTTTTAAAACCCCCGACCCAGATTAAAATGAACTACACTGCTCAAAAGCATTTTAAATTTAAATATATTTAATTTTTTTCGAGAGGACAAGGTAAACACGGAAAAGGAAAGATACTCCTTACTAGTAAATTTGCCAGTCGCAAAAGCAGAATAAAGAAGAAAAATTGAGTATTCTTTTAAAACCTCATACTAAAATCAATTTAGCCCTGGATTAGGAGCGGTTTCTTACTGCTTTATACAATTACAAGTATTTTAATTGTTAACAAATAGAAAATGGCGACAGAAAAACATTTTAAATCATTGAGTTTTCTTTTCCCGTCGACCGACAATCGTAAATCGTAATATACTATATCTAATATCATAAATTTAAGGCTAAGCCGCATTTGCTAAAAAACGTTAGTTAATATTCGAATGCTATATAACATGGAAGTTCCAAACACATTCTATCAGACGCATTTTTTTTTCTTTCTTTTGATACCGTTGTTTTAGCTTTTCAAGTATTTTTTCTCTTCAAAAATAGGGAAAAACGTTTTAAAGGTTTTTAATTACTATCTTCGTTAATTAATGTCATTCGAAGACGCGACCTAGCTAAGAACAATCTCGATCAACTCTCCTTTCAAACATTTTTTTTTTTTTTTGAAATCGGTCCATCCGATTAGGCTCTAGAGTGCCACAGGCAGATACACAGATCGACAAACACACAGACACATCTTGTTTTATAACCCCCTTCCTTGTTGCGTCGGGGGTTGAAAATGAGGATCCTTAGAAATGAGGATTGAGAATTTCAGAGGATGCACGAAACGAAAAAAGGAAATGAAAAACAAATGAAGTGTAATTGAAATTAATAAATAAAAAGAATTAGCTTACAAACTATTCTGCTTGAGAGAGAAAAAATGGGAGCGAAACAAAAGTATCAACACTTTTTTGTTCCTCGCCTCCAAACACACAAAGTGTGTAGATTTAATTATTAACTCGTTGCTATCTAAATGTGCACATTTTTAAATGAAAGAAAGAAAAAAGAAAATATCAAATTCAAATTGCTCCTGCTCCTATTGTTAAAAAAAAGCATTCCAAAAGTTTATAAACACACTTACCCAGTTACTTCTGAGTTCTGGAAATGATTTACATCTGTTCTATTCTGTTAAATTTTAATTCGTTCAAATATTGTTCCATTTTTTTTCTTCTTGCTAAGAAGTAACTTCGTGAAGGAAAAGTTTTCGAGTTAGAACTGGGGTGGGCTGCGTGCTTTGCTTCTTTAGCTCGCTATGCAATGCGCGGGAGCCCGGGGCAATCGCCGCCCAAATAGGAAAAAGGGGTCTAATCCCCGAGTCTCAAGTATCGCTCCTCGACAGTTGGTGGGTGACAAAAGCCCTCGGACAAACACGTGTCTAGCGGGTAATCTTAAATGAGGTTGGGGCAATTAAGCAGCTATTTTGCCATTGATGATTATCAGATTCTCAGAAAGTGACAATGAATGTCCGTTTGCCATGCTGCTGGCAATTTGCGGGTGGGAACCGCTGGTGAGAAAAAAAGGGGAAGATTTGCCCTTTTCAACCTGAACAAAAAATTTTCTCTCCAGCAGAACTTAACGTTCGTCCAAGAGATACGACGGCAGCTCGCCGATACCTCTTGTTGCTACCGGCTTCCCGAAGGTTCTCGTGTTCGAAATTGGTCTGAAATCGTGTAATTTGTCGAATACTGAGAATGTTTTAGAAAAAAAAAATAGTTTTTTTCGTTGCATGATTTTATTCGAAGAAAATTACCGATCTGTCGGAGTCAGAAACATTTTCGGCGCTCAGATTTCAGTCGGAAAATTTGATCGTCGGAAATTTTTTTCCCGACGAAGCAAGAAATTTTCCCCGATGGGGGGGCAAGACGTTCCCGACAGGGGGGCAATTGCCCCCCTTGCCCCATAGCTAGCGCCGCCACTGATCATTATGTGTAATTAAATTTCATTTCAAACCGATTGCTTTCTTCCTGGGTCGCTATTTTCAATGTGCCTGAGTGTAATATATTGTATATATATAATGTATATATGTATATATATTATATATATATATATATATATATATATATATATATATATATATATATATATATATATATATATAATACAAACAAATAGTAAAAATGAAATAGAAAATGGCACATTAGGAGAAGTGAAAGGAGAAAGGTTGAATCCAGAGCTCATCAGCCGTGGAGGCTTCAAGAGTAGTCGAAAGACCAAAAAATTTAAATATAAACTATAAAGAGGATGTTTAAGTTCAAAATATGCAGTCCACAGATCTTCATTGGGCAAAACAGCACCAATGCAAGTCTGTAAACTGTACATAAGAACAAAAACCTAAAACTAAAAGCAGGGGGTTTCGCCTCGACTGATTAGGAATAAAATTCCCAAAAATCAGCCACCCACAGTACCGTCCTGCTATGAAAATAAAATCATCTCACCTGAAATTCCGGATACTGGATATTATTTGGGTTTTGCCATGCAGAATTTCAGGTGAGATGATTTTATTTTCATAGCAGGACGATACTGTTAGTCTAAGATCCCACCGCAGTTTATCTACACTCATAGCGTACACTCATGACGTATATTTCAAATTAAAGCTGATTTTTTACGTGATGCACTATGTCCGCCTATGTAAAAATGCCCGAAACCTATAGGCAGCCTGGCCTAAACAGGTCACATGAATGTAGTATTTCTACACTCATAGCGTACCCTCATGACTCATATATCAAATTGAAGCTGTTTTTTTTCTGAACGTGGTGCACTAAGGCTGCCTATGTAAAAGTCGCCGCAACCTCTAGGCAGCCTGGCCTGAAGTTTAGGGTCCAAAATTTCAAATGGTTATAAAAGACGGAAAAATCGGTCAATTCTTTTGCTTTTTTTACTAAAATTATTCTTAATGTGATTACTTTTTCGAAAAAAAATTGATAAACTTAAATTTCAAAAATTGCCGATAGGGGGCGCTTTAGACTTTGGAGATAAAAACAACTACTTTTTACCATTTGTTTTCATATTTTCGTAATTGATTCAAAGAGTTAAAACTCTAACTTAAATTTTGAGCCCAAAATATCAACTAATTTCCGGTTTTTAGCAATACTCGGACCAAACGTCAACAATTGTGTTTTTCTGCTTTTCAACTAGTCCTTTCATATAAAAAAAATATTAAAATCACCTGATAATTTAAAATAAAATCAGATGACTCCTTTCGTAACTAAAAAAAAGAAAAAATAAATTTTTTTCCAACATTTTTTTTACCCAGAAATTTTGTATTTTACAACTCAGAAAGTGTGCATTTAATTTTATTTTCACATTATTAGTATCGCCAGATGATTTTAATAATCTTTTTTACATGAAAGGACAAGTTAAAAAGCAGAAAAACACATTTTTTGACTTTTGGTCCGAATATTGCTAAAAACTGGAAATTAGTTGATATTTTGGGCTCAAAATTTAAGTTAGAGTTTGAACCTCTTGAATCAATTACGAAAATACGAAAAAAAACGGTAAAAGTAGTTGTTTTTAGCTACAAAGTCTAAAGCGTCCCCTATCGACAATTTTTGAAATTTAAGTTCATCAATTTGTTTTCGAAAAAGTACTCACATGAAGAATAATTTTAGCAAAAAAAGCAAAAGAATCGACCGATTTTTCCGTCTTTTATAACCATTTGAAATTTTGGACACTAAACTTCAGGCCAGGCTGCCTAGAGGTTGCGGCCACTTTTACATAGGCAGCCTTAGTGTATCACGTTCAGAAAAAAATTAGCTTCAATTTGATATATGAGTCATGAGTGTACGCTATCAGTGTAGAAATACTACATTCATGTGACCAGTTTAGGCCAGGCTGCCTATAGGTTTCGGGCACTTTTACATAGGCGGACATAGTGCATCACGTTCAGAAAAAAATCAGCTTTAATTTGACATATACGTGACGAGTGTACGCTATGAGTGTAGATAAACTGCGGTGGGATCTTAGACTACGTGGGTGGCTGATTTTTGGGAATTTTATTCCTAATCAGTCGAGGCGAAACCCCCTGCTTTTAGTTTTAGGTTTTTGTTCTTATGTACAGTTTGCAGACTCACATTGGTGCTGTTTTGCCCAATGAAGATCTGTAGACTGCATATTTTGAACTTAAACATCCTCTTTATAGTTTATATTTAAATTTTTTGGTCTTTCGACCACTCTTGAATCCCCGGCGGCTGATGAGCTCTGGATTCAACCTTTCTCCTTTCACTTCTCCTAATGTGCCATTTCCTATTTCATTTTTACTATTTGTTTGTATTATTGTATACTTGGCTTTTTAGTTTAGCTGCTTTGCGCATCTATGGGCTTTTGGTGTGGTCTCTTCGTCTTTCTTCTTACAATTCTGATATTATATATATATAAAAATATATATATATATATATATATATATATATATATATATATATATATATATATAGGAGAGGTAGGAAAGGCTCAGAATCATGTAGCAATGCAAGGTTGAAAATACAATTTGAAAAGACTTTGTTATGAAAACTGCAAACAGCCAGCAAAATAGGAGTTGAGATGAAAATTAAGAATTATTTGTCATTGCAAACTGAAATTTGAAAACCAGGGCCTGTGTGTGATTTTTGAGGACAACGAGCATGAGTTTTTTTTCTTTTGGTGCCTCCTCCCTCTCTTGTACTAGACACAGTAAAGTAATAAATAATATTGATACTTAGTTATTACCAGAACCAGGCCAAATTTGGTGACATCTTATATTACAAAAAACATATTATCATACATATATACAAGATGTCATCAAATTTTGCCTGGTTTCAACAACACACAAAGGTCAAAAGTAACTATTCTACAATTTTTAAATGTAATCTTAATGTAAATGTTATGCTAAGCCTCGAATGGCTTTAAGATTTGCCAAAGAATATAAAAATGAGAAGGAAAATTTTATTCTCTACATTTAATATGAACACTTTGCTGTACTTTTGACTTTTTAAAAATTTAAGCTACAAATTTATTACCTTGGGTCTATCTATGCTCATGCCAAATTCTGGCCCTATTTAAAACCAAAATTCTAGTAAAGTCAATCTTTTCTGATAATGAAATTGTCTGAAATATTTTGGTTATGTGCCGAAAGTAATTCAAGCCATCTAAATTTTTGTAACGTAGGCACCAAACAGAATCAATACTAAGGACCCTGCTCCACATTGACGTAAAGCAGAAAAATAAAGCAGAAACGTAAAATGGAGCAAATAGTGTTCCTATGGAAAGTACCCGGATTTTCGGTTTCTGCCTCAGTTTTCGGTCGCATTTTACGCTGATGTGGAGCAGGGCCCTAAATCTTTTAAAATTACATGCAGCACATTAACTAAAGAACTTCAGGCAACTTCACTGTCAGCAGCATCTTGATTGATTTTAAATAGTCTTTCAATGTAAAATTGCACAGACGATAAATTCATATTTTCATCCTAACATGTTCGTGGCTATTAATGGTTCCTTTAGTACATTTTATTTTGCTATGATTACATTTACAATCCTGCATTGCAGTGTGATTTTAAGCTCTCTAATTATACTTCACACCACCTCTAGATGTTTCTCTCTAATTTTGAAGCATCCTAAGTAAAATACCATCTTATTTGATTCTCATTATAAAAATTCTCAATGTCTGTAAGAAATTTTTTTTCTGAAGTTCCTACATTATATCGCACATCGAGAATGAAAGGGGTCAAATGTTTGCTTCATCTACAGGAATTTAACGCTAATCCAATATAAACAGTGCCGTTTTCATTTTCAGTGAGCAATATTTAATGCTGATTTGGAAAGTTAACATTTTTTATTCACATTAACTGTTTTCCCCTACCCCTACCCCTAGGAAAAAAACCTTCCGCTCACACACGTTATTTACTATTCAAAGAATGAATAAAAAAAAATTTAAAAAGAAAGAAACAAGCTATTATGCAAACTAATAAAGCCCTACCCACTAATTTTATGTATGTGTCTAGATTTGATTTTAAAGTCATAAAAGTATTTTTTTCTCTTCCTTTTATTCATTTATTTTCATTAAGAAAATTCAGTTGTTTTGAGAATGAGGATATCTGAAGTGTTAGCTTAAATTGAGGACAAGTCTGTACCTCAGAACCAGAACGACATAAGTCCAATAATAGTGATTTTTACTTTATTACTGCATTGTTACATGGAATCTTACTCTGCATCTATCCATGATAACATTATTCTATAAAAGAAATTCTTTCACAATCATTTAGTAATGTTAAAAGAGGGCGAGTACCATCCTTTGCATACAATCAACAATAGTTTTCGCCCTCTCCTGAAAAGTTTCGAAAATGGATATACGTTAGTCTGGTTCTGAGGTACAGAAATTAGCATGAAATTAAACAGGTAAAATTGTGTTCTTTCCAATTTTTGATCAAAGAGGTGGGGGCTTATCGTGCTTAGAGATGTGATCTTAAGTACACGAAAATTACGTAGGTAGCAGTTTAAAGACATGGTTGGACACTGTTCGACATATCGTACAACCTAGAAAAAAAGGAGCACTGAATAGAAAACTAGGCCAGGGCTAGGACCCCAAACTTTTTAGGGGTTCTCAAATAACTAAAATTGTAGAGTTTGACTACAGGAAAGGCCCTAAAAAGTGCTAGCCTATGGCTTCCTGATATCTTAATTGGACCCTGGTAAAATGTAGGATAAAATAAAGTAAGAATTTAATAAAGAAACATATGGTTATAAACAAGTCGAAATAAAATCTTGTGCCCAATATCTGGTCAAGATTGATTCAACTATTTTTAAACAGTAGCAGATTTATAGGTTTGGGGCTCGTTACAAAGCATTTTTTGGGGCCAATTTGTGTATGACAGAACCATGCAACATTTAACATGTGCAGTTTTAAATCAACTTCTGGGTCCTTTTGGTCATGTTGACCCCTCGCAATTGCATCATGGCAATATGTGCAAGTGTTTACACAGAAAAATATGAAAACAAACAATCAAATTAGAAATAAAAGTTTTGACTGTATTCTTAAAATTAGGGAACTGCTAATTCAATGCAATTCGATAGATACCATCACGTAAAAAAAGGAAAACTTTACAAGCAAATGCTTAAAGGATGAAAAACAGTCCATATAAAATAGTAGGATAGTTAAAATTTATTATGAAACACGTAAGAATTATTCACATTAAATTCTTGAAAACCAGTTCAAAAACGTATAAGGCTCAAAGTTTTAAGTACAAGAAAATAAAGACCATACTTTACTTTAACAAATCTATATAAATAAAACACATCAATGTGATATTTTCAACTTCATCAACTAAAAAGACAGCAATTTTTCAGCTTGATTAGTCAATCAAAAATAAATTGATCTGTGATTGATTTTCAGAACAAGAAAATGATCTTGATTCTCTAACATCAAAACCATCTTAATAAATGAAAGATATAACTGTTTAAATATTTTGACGAAGGTAACTTGTTAATTGAATAATGCCATGAATCATTAAAACAAAAAACAATATTTGGAAAAATTATATTTCAATGGCTAGATTATTTCAATCAGGCACAGGTTTCCTCTGAAATTAAAGCTTTAGAAAAATAAACAAATGCATTTACTAGAATATTAAAAACTTCACATACCTCCCTATAATCTCACACAAGTCATAGACATCATCGAATAAAACTTCTGCCATTCCTTGTATATTAAACGAGTTCAAGGATCAATAAAAGCTTCCTTGATGTGACAAAAATTTTTAATTCATACACTAAAATTCATAACATTGAGCGAGCTAATAAACGCTATTAGAAGTGTCTCAGCGTTAAAGGGCACTATTTACAAAACACTGTCATGACCACTTGCTGTGACAGAGTTAACGCCGGTAGAGTTTGCATGTAATAATGGAAAGTTTACCATTCTTTGTACAAATAAGCTAAATTCTGAGCAACATAATGTCACTGTTCAATGGATTTGCAAAAGCCGATCAAAAGAAACACTTCAATCGCGCCGAAAGAGAGAATCCAAGCGTTTGCTTTACAAAAACTGAACGGCAACTCTCCACGGTCACACCTTCCCAACAAATCCAGACATAAACCCTCGACCACCACACAGAAGCTTTTTAGCTTCTCTCGCTAGGTGGCTGAAAACCACTTGCAGGTAGAGCAGCAAAAATGACGGAGATATTTGGTGCGAATTCATGTTCAAATGCTTCGTTAGGTGGCGCTACCCAATTCCAACATAAAAAGGACAGACGGTCTTTGAGAAAAGATTGAAATGTCATTTCTGTTATAAAAACGTCTGTCGTGTGAATAAAAGAAACAACAAGGGTGTATTATTGCCAGATCGCCATTTCGGCACTACTTTGAAAAAGAAATACTTTCTTGCCACATAATTCATAAAATTTAATAATTTGACCCTTACTTTGATTTTAACCTTAAACATTAGTTTTATTATTATTTTATTATTTGCAGTTCAAGCAGAAAACAATAGAAATTTCTCAGGAAGATAGAGAAAATCTTTTTATTCTTCTGTAAAGAAAACGTATTATGTTTTCAATCCAGAGGCACAGCAAGAAATGTTTCATGGGAGGCTTTTATCCTTGAATGCATCCACAGGATCCAACAAATTACTGGGGAATAAAAAAAACTACCTTGACACAGTGGTACACCCATGGGGGAGGGGGGCTAAGGGGCTCAAGCTCTTTCCAGAGGTCTGGTGAAGAACCCCTCCCCCCTTGACAAAATGACAAAAATTGTGTTTTCCGACTTTAATTTCGGCCATTTTCCGGAAGAGATTTTCGATTTTTCCATTTTCCCAATCATCAACGTCCTTCTCAATTTCACAAAAGATAACTTAAAATTATTTTTCTAAGTAAATTTCCGAATGAGAAAAATTCTAATTGTGAGCTTCCGCTTCCTGTATCTTACATCTCCAAAAATAACTTTAAATTCTGTTTTAAGCGGAAGAGCTACAGGATCTCTTCTCCTCTACTTCTAGAATCATCAAAAGATAATTTAAAATTGTGTTTTTTGACCCACAATGTCGAAAAAATTTCTGAAAAGAGTCTTCAAACCTTATTTCCTTAAAGTCACCAAACATTGCATAAAAATGTCCCGTAAAGTCGGGTTACTTGGACCCACAAGGGGACCCACTTGAGCCCACAGTAAAATGATAAAATCTGGGTTTGGTACTAGCGTTAGACTGCAGTGTGCTTCTACCTAGCGGAGAAACGAGGAACTATGTGGAAGTCTTCAACTAATAAGTACCAAACCTTGATTTTATCATTTTACTGTAATGGGCTCAAGTAACCCCCTAGGGTCCAAGTCCAAGTAACCCGACTTTACGGTACTTTTATAGTTAAATTTCAAAGCGTTTCCAAAGGAGAATATCGGCCCATCACAACATCAATATATATCTGTATATTAGCTTTTCAAGAACTTCAGTATTAAATAACTTCTGGAGAAAGTCCATCGAGTCCCTGAGCCCTGACACTTCTTCAAAAATAGTCAAAAATACGTTTTTAGGCTTTCAATTCAAAAACTTCCAGGTTGAGAGCCGCATAATCCCGTTCTCACCTGACCACACATAGCTCAAAATTTCGCAGATAAGCCCTACAACCATTCCTTCTCAAAGATAGCCTAAGAAAATTGACTTCAGTTTTTTTTTTTTTTTTTTAATGAAGATGAAACCCCAAAATACCCAAGCTCCTCTAGCACTCTAAAGTCGCGTTTTCAAATCAGTCTTCGAAAATTACTGTAGAAAAACCGCCTAATCTCTACCACCAGCAAAAATGGTTTTAAATTTCAATACATAATTAATTCTAAAAATTCAGCCATTGTTATTAAAATTTGCAAACGTTCACTTTTACGGATTTTTTGAAAAAGGTATGTTTCGAGCACCATACAGGCGAAAAAAACGCTAGATGAATTCTTGGGTAATAAAGACCCCTGTGTCAAATTTGGCAAAAACCCGACCTTAATTGGAAAGATATAGGGAAACCCCTTTGGAGGGTTTCATTGCCATAAGGGAAAGAAATTCATCTCCTGCGGGGGGTTCCCATGCAGGACATGTGGTGACTCAGCGAGACGAAGTCTGCAACAGGGTACGTCTCACAGCATCACTATGCAGGACATGCTGGCGAAGGAGCACACACGCACACAGACTTGGCAACGCACACACACCTATTGCAAATTCGTCATTGTGAAAAAGATAATTTGAATTTGAGATGTCAAAGTTGATCTTTTTTGAATTTATTTATTTATTTATTTTTCACTTCAAATTTTTAATATAGTAGCTCTGCATATACAAATACAAATACAAATACAAATGTGGCGACCAGCAGCAGGCTCTGGGCCCAACTTGGCTGGTCCTAGTCAAATTAAAGACCCCAATGAAGATCAATGGCCCTCTTAAAGCCATCTACTCCATTGCTCTTTACCGCCTCTTCCGGTAAGCTGTTCCAAATTCCCACTACCCTGCTAAAATAGTAATTTTTTCGAATTTCAAGATTAGCCTGAGATTTAAACAGCTTAAAACAATGACCCCTTGTCCTGCTTTCCGTGCGAAAATCTAACCCCGTAACATCATTCATTTTAATAAATTTAAACAACTGAATCATGTCCCCTCTGGCTCTCCTTCGCTCAAGACTATACATATTAAGCATTCTAAGTCTGGAATCATAGTCTAAATTAGAAAACCCATTTACTAACCTTGTAGCCCTTCTTTGTACCCTTTCCAATAAATTAATGTCTTTCTTCAGATAAGGAGACCAAAACTGAACAGCATACTCCAAATGAGGTCTTACCAAACTTCTATATAGAGGCAGAAGAACCTTCTTAGATTTGTTTGAAATAGATCTATTAATAAACCCAAGCATCCTATTGGCTTTGTTACTAGCTATGCTGCACTGTTGACTAGACTTGAAATCCTGATTTATTAAGACACCTAGATCCATAACATTATCTGCCCTACTAATGACTGAACCCTGTAAATAATAGCTTGTATGCTTATTTCCATGACCGAAATGCAGCACTTGACATTTCCCAACATTTACTGCCATACCCCATTTGTCTGCCCATTTAGTAATATGATCCAAATCCTGTTGCAGCTGATTTATTTGTTCGTCATTTTCTACAACCCCCATAAGTTTGACATCATCGGCAAAACAATTCATGTATCCAGAAACATTTTCATGAATGTCATTCATAAAAATAATAAACAAAAGGGGACCTAAAACTGATCCTTGGGGAACCCCACTTAAAACCTCACTCCATTTAGAATAGTTACCCCTAACAACTACTCTTTGTTTCCTTCCTGTCAGCCAATTCCTAACCCAAATTAGAATTTTACCTCCTACCCCTATACCAGCTAATTTACTGAGTAGTGCTACATGCGGTACCTTATCGAAAGCTTTTTGAAAATCTATGTAAACAACATCTACGCATTTTTTGCTATCTAAAGCCAAGGTAACCTTGTCGTAGAAATGTAATAAATTAGTAGCACACGATTTACCTTTTCTGAAACCATACTGCAAACTACTCAACAGCCCATTATTTTCTAAGAAATTCATAATCTTGATTTTGATCAATGTTTCAAAAATTTTACATACCACTGAAGTCAGACTCACAGGCCTATAATTTCCTGCATTACCTCTAGACCCTTTCTTGAAGAGTGGTGTAATGTTAGCTAGTTTCCAGTCCTCTGGCACTATCCCTGAGCTATACGAAGCATTGAATATATTAACTATAGCGTCAACTAATTCCTCTGCACATTCTACTAGAATTTTTGGATAAATATTATCTGGTCCCGGAGCTTTTGTGGTTTTAATTTTTTTCAAATAAAGTAAAACATCCTCCCTGGAAAATACAAAGTCCTCAAGCTGTGTAGTAGCTTGTGTCTTGCTTGTGTCAACTGTTGAGATACAGTTATCGTTAAAAGCACTAGAAAAAAAGTCATTTAGAACATTTGCTATATCACCATCGTTCTGAATTAAATTTCCATGCTCATCTACTAGTGGCCCAATTTGACTATTTCGAACTTTCCCAGAATTTGCGTATGCAAAAAACTCCTTTGGATTCCTGTCAATATTATCTGCCAGCTTTTGTTCCAATTCTCTTTTCTGAAACCGTACCAAATACTTAAAACTACGCCTAGCCTCACAATACTGTATATCAGTTTGATATCAGCATCTAGGACTAATAGTTGTGAAAATAGAGGTCTTGCAGGCAGAGCTGTGGAGTTGGAGTCTAAGAGTTGGAATCGGACGGATTTTGGACCAAAGGAGTCGGAGTTGTTAAAAACATGTCGACTCCAACTCCGATTCCGACCACCTCCGATTTGGATGAAGTTTTATGGACGTGAAAACATGTCTTTGAAACAAACATGTGCAAATTTTCAGCCTCCAAGATCCAAATCTTGAAGATCTGGTATAACTGAAAAAAAAAAAGCTCCAAAATGCCAGATCCACTTTGTGAAAACGAATTGCCATGTTTTGGCTTATGCTTCAAAAAAGTTTATCGCACTGGAGGCCTGAAATGTTGGGAGCTTAAAGTGCATTTAGTTGCGAATACGGTCAGCATTTTTGTGAATCTGAGCTCACTAGCTTTGTGCAGTACTCATGCAAACTGTTGAGATAGCGCGGTGGAAATTTCTCTTCCTAGGATGACATAAATCTAAAGAAAAATAATTCAAAAGTTCGTACTTTGTAATTCTATTGTCAAAGTACTTTTTTTAATGGGTTACATTTTCAGAGCTAAAATATTGATTTTGCAAAATATTTTGTAATCCAAAGTGACTATTAAAATCCTTTCAATGCGCTATTTTCAACAAAATATGCATTGAATGTATACACTTTGACCCAATGGAACCCTCCTGGAAAACTTTGAAATGACTGGCCTGTTTCCAAATGTAGGATTTATGTTGCACTTAAAGTAGAAGACACTTATAAAGCATAAAGAAAATGTTAAATGTAACTTCAAAAACAACTGAATAAAAAATATTTGACTTAAAAATGCCACGTGTCAAAATAAAGTCTGACGATTTAACAAGAAAAGGATTAGTTTTGTAGGGAGTCAAATGACAAGAGCGGCACTTTTCTTTTGCTTGGGCGAAAATGTACTTTTTGGGAGGTCGCAGTGACCTCCAAGAATTGAGGTAAATGTCGTGAAATTTCCTCCGAGAATTCTTGGGAGAATCGGAACTTTTTGAGAGGTCATACAATGACCTTTTGTGACCTCAATTGAATGCAACTGCTTGACCTCCTTAATGTGAGTCCTGATGGTTACACCCATGAATAAAAATGGAACTTTTAAAAATTGACTTCATGTTTCAACCTTTGTTTAGGGTTTTTCCTCTTCACATAAAGGGAAAAAATTTTTAAGGAAAGGGGGGAAAAATGAATCGGAGTCGAAGTCGACCATTTTTTCTCCAACTCCGCAGCCCTGCTTGCAGGTTGAACATTAATGCCTTGCATGTATATGTTTACCATTTAATAGAACTTTAGAAACAGCACATTTTGCTTATATTTTATCTAGTCATCTATGGCATAGAAGTAGGGAAAAAAAAGCCCATGTTTAATTCGCACCAATTCCATTTTTAAGAATATTTTCTTCCGCTCGTGCGTGTTGCCTTCTGTATATCTGTATTTTTTTTGCACAGGTATAATTTATATTCTTGACTACAATTTTATCATTTATCTATGTAGTATATACCTAGAGTTTACCTATGGAAATAAGTAACCAAAATTTAAAATTTGATTATACTACATAAAAATGCTTTTCGCGAAATTTTTACCTCACGAAATCAATGATGTCTACATTTTAGCGAAAACTAAAGCTCTTGAAAATAAGTGCCCTTACAGTATTCAAATTTAAAATAAAAAATGCCTAAATAATACTAAAAACTAACAAATTAAAAAAGGAAAACTGAATTAGGAAATATAAATTTAAACGCAATTCACGTATTAATGTATTGTAAGAACATAGTTTAGTTAAAACAGTTGAAGGGCTTGGGAGATGAAGGGGTTACGTAACAAAACTCTAATTTAAAGTAACTTTAGTTTCAAAGTTTTATTGCAGCAGCTTTTTCGTTTTCTGGTTTTGTCGTTAAGTGAACGTATGAAATTGGTCTAATGATATCTATTTTTTAATGTACAAAGTTTTATTTGCGTATCTGCGTCCATTGCTTACCTATGTCCAGATTGTATTTCCAAAAAATGCAACATAGCCCCTTCATCTACCAAACCCTTCCATTATGCAAATTTTCAAAATTATTCAAATTTTAAGAGGTACCAAAGGAGAATCGAAAGCTTATTGTTGCACAAAAATTGCACAGAAATAAAAGTACAAGTTACTTTTTAAAAACTTTTTTTCCTCTTTCTTTTCGGCTTCAGTTTTACTCCGCATATTCTCAAAATCAAATCTATTTTGAGAGGACAAAAAAAAAAAAAAAAAGAGAAAAAAAGAAAAGAAAAAAAAAAGATTACTTAAACAACATTAAGTAGGATATTTAACGTGTTCCCAATAGTATTAATGAACAGTTCTAAATGTACTAGTATCAATAGGGTAGTTGTGACCTATTGAATATCCCTTTTTAACCGACTTCGAAAAAGGAGGAGGTTCTCAATTCAAAGCGTATACTTTTTTTTTTTTTTGTTTGTTCGCACATAACATCTGATCTACTGAACCGATTGGGACAACTTTTTTTTTAATCGATAGGAGATGGTGTAACTTAGGTACCATGTACTCATATGACGATATTTGTTCACTAGAAAAAAAGTTATGATCGAAAAACTAACATTTCATGTCATTGAAAACAATATTTGTTATCGTAAATCCTTACTTCAATGAGCGACCCGATGGTCAAGTGGCTATGCGCGTCAGGTTGAAGTTCCTGATGGAATGAGATCGAGTCCAGGTCTGCAAGGACTTTTTTCGAATAGCTGCATGTTTTTTAACCGACTTCGAAAAAGGAGGAGGTTCTCAATTCAAAGCGTATACTTTTTTTTGTTTGTTCGCACATAACATCTGATCTACTGAACCGATTGGGACAATTTTTTTTTAATCGACAGGAGATGGTGTAACTTAGGTACCATGTACTCATATGACGATATTTGTTCACTAAAAAAAAAAGTTATGATCGAAAAACTAACATTTCATGTCATTGAAAACAATATATGCTATCGTAAATCCTTACTTCAATGAGCGACCCGATGGTCAAGTGGCTATGCGCGTCAGGTTGAAGTTCCTGATGGAATGAGATCGAGTCCAGGTCTGCAAGGGTTTTTTTCGAATAGCTGCATGTTTTTTTTTTTTTTTTTTTAATGATTTTAATGATTGTAATGTCCTTATGCAGGTACATTAGGGTGGGGCGAAAAATAAAAAGGTTTTCAGATCAACTTCTAATAGTTGCCAAAAGTTGTCTTTGGTGATAGTTAGCTTTTGTGCAAAATTTGAGAAAAATCGGTTAATATCTTCAGGGGGCGCTGCGATCGCAAAGTTTTACCATAGCTTTTATCGGGATTTTATGGTTAAAATATCAAAAAGAATGCCTTTAGCTAGTCTCCTTGCGTTTTTTTTACTCAAAAGATGATTTCATGCATTAAAAGCATATGAAATGACTCACAAACATTATTTTATATGATATATTTATATTAAAAAAAAATAACTTTTTTTCACGTTTTTGTTTCTTTTTATATGCTTGAAATATAATATATCATATAAAATAATTTTTTGTGAGTTAGTTCATATGCTTTGAATGCATGAATATATCTTATGAGTAAAAAAAATGTAATGAGATTAGCTAACGGCATTATTTTTCATATTTTAACCATAAAATCCCGATAAAAGCTATGATAAAACTTTGCGATCGCAGCGCCCCCTGAAGATATTAACCGATTTTTCTCAAATTTTGCACAAAAGCTAACTATCACCAAAGACAACTTTTGGCAACTATTAGAAGTTTATCTGAAAAACTTTTTATTTTTCGCCCCACCCTAAGGTACATCCTCCCATGGGAATGTGCCCCATATTTTTTTATGGTACAAAATGACAGTTTTGGTCGGATCTTTGTTAAAATTGGCAATGGGATCCTTCAATGCTGTAGAATTTTCTTATGGACGTTTGCGCCATTTTTGGGGGCTTTGAATCAATTGTGGCAATAAATGGTTTTTGATTTGCGGCACCTATATTATTTTTTTCAAAAATTATATACACAATCAATTATATTATGTTAATTGTTGCACCTTTATAAAATTCTGCATTTTATACCTTGCATTTACGTCAAATTCAAAGAAAAATTAAAAGTCAAAAATTCTGAAGATGATAAATATATGTTAAAAATTAAAGTAACTATTTTTTGTGATTTTCATATCGGTTGTGACTAAAAAACATCATTACCACTGCGAGGGGGGGGGGGGGGTATGAACGATCATTAAAGTGACACACATTTAAAAAAAAAAGGATTTTGATTTGTGGTGTTTGAAAAAAGCTAAACAGTCCACTTTAGTTGAAAATTATATTCCATGAAAAGCAAAAACTTGCACCAATTTTCCAAGTCTTACTCTAACTCCTTCTCCCACAATTCAAATTACTTACTTTTACTTTCAATTTTTAACCGACTTCAAAAAAGGAGGATGTTCTCAATTCAAAGCGTATGTTTTTTTGTCTGTTTGTTCGCACATAACATCTGATCCATTGAACCGATTTGGACGATTTTTTTTAAATCGATAGGAGATGGTTAACTTAGGTACCATGTATTCATATGACGATATTTGTTCACTAGAAAAAAGTTATGATCGAAAAACTAAAATTTCATGTTATTTAAAAACAATATGTGCTATCGTAAATCCTTGCTTCAATGAGCGACCCGATGGTAAAGTGGTTAAAAGCGTCGGTTTGAAGTTCCTGATGGAATGAGATCGAGTCCAGGTCTGCAAGTTTTTTGAACAGCTGCATGGTTTTTTAACTATATTTTGATTATTTTAAGTGCATTTACACTAAAAAGAATGAAATAAAATATTTTTGGAAAAAAAAATAGAACCGACTTCAGTTGGGAATTGCTCTAAAAAGTAAAAAATAATTTTTTTCTTTGAACACCATCGAAACTACTTTTAAACATAAGTTTTGAAGTCGGCGCAAAAACAATGTATAGAATCATACGCAACTACAACTCAACTATAAATATAAATTTTAATGGATTCATTTCATTGATTACCACACATTCGTGTAATGGTACAAATATTCTGCTTTTAATTTTCAATGGTTTCTTTGAAAAAATGTTGGTAAAATATGGTTAAATATCATTTTACCTATCGTTTTTGCGCCGACTTCAAAACTTATGTTTAAAAGTAGTTTCGATGGTGTTCAAAGAAAAAAATTATTTTTTACTTTTTAGAGCAATTCCCAACTGAAGTCGGTTCTATTTTTTTTTTCCAAAAATATTTTTTTAACTACTAAATATTGTTAAGAGGCTTACAAAACACAAAAATTCACCATTGCCGAATTTTAAAACACAACGGTTGATTCTTAATGATTTTTTTAAAAACCCACGCGCAAAAAAAGCGCGCCTTGAAACCGAAACCCGTGACGTCGGATGGCAGTAACTTTCAGCCTTTCATCCATAAAAATTTGATTTTTGCTATATTATCGTTTCATTGCGGGATTTTCTCCTTCCGTAATCAATACCTTAAAGTCTACTAATTCACTATTTAAAACTGGATTAATCAAAGAGCAATCCAATACCCTGCTAGGGGTGATTGTTTTGATATTTTTTGGCGAAATTCGTATTCAAATTTTTAGAACGCATCACTTGGCGAGGAAAAAAAATTACGGCAGTGCAGAGCGAACAACAGTGCGGAAGCCGGAGAAACCGGTTTCTCGAGCTCCTCGCATCTAAAGCTTCTCGCTCTTTCTTCGCCTTAGTAGAAAGTTCAAAAGCGCCAACGAATGCCCAGTGACGTCACCCCCGCTTGAAATTTAAAAATTATTTAAAAAAAAAACTACTTGTCGCAGCGCAAAAATTTTTTCGCCGTTGATGTTTATGTATGTTGCTCTATCATATAAAAATAAAATTGAAAAATCGAAAACTTCCCTATTGTTAACTTTGTTAACTAACTAATATTCTTCAGTCTAAATCCTTATGCTTATTCAAGATTAACCAATATTCTTATTCTCAAAAAAAAGTTCTTATTCTGTTACCTATTGTTAGAAATCTGACGGAATAAGCTAAAAAATTTTCAAGTAGTTAAAGTAATTAGAGTCCCCTATTGAGTAATTACAGTATGATGAAACTGCACTTCTAGTAAGGACATAAATTATACAAAACAATAACTTTGACCCAACAGGGATAAAAACTTGTGTTTCATTTAGGTATGTTATTACAATTAGTACAAATCAGGAATATTTTACTTGTAATTCTTGGAGGAAGATAACTAACAGTTATTACATTCAATAAAATCACGCATGGCTTTTTAAAGTAAAATATGGGTGTCAAGTCCTTAGACGAAATTAGTATTTCAATTAAACATTGTTATTCAGCGGAGAAGAGTGTTCTTGTACCCCTTTTTAGTTATTTTGTGGTCAACTAAAACCACTTATAGAGTTTATTGTCACCCTCCCCCCTTTTTTATTTAGGGCACTATTTACACAAAAATTGAGGCATATACAAAACGATGTGTGTATTGTGTAACAAAATCTATAAATAATTGGAAAAATATTGATGAGACACATTTAAGTAGGCATATTACATTATAATGTGATTTTTTTTTATTTTTACAGCAATTTCATAATATAGAAAATTTGCTGTAGAGTTTTAATATGTGTGGTTGGGACCATATCTATTTGATGGGAAAATGTTGTTTCTTCTGCAATTAATTTTGAATACTAATTTTTATGCCGCTTACTTAAGAAATTAAAATATGAATTTAAACTTGAAAAGAAAAAAAAAGGGCCTGCCACTAGTGCAGTAGATCATCCGATTATCGATGGGGGGGGGGGGTAACTAGTTATCATTTTCTCTAATGGTGGCATAGGGGTCTTTATATTAATAAGGGTGCTACAATCTGCGTTAATATTAAATCTTAAGTCACGATATCAAGCTGAAGAATAACACGTTTAATTTTGATTTATTAACTTTCAATTCGTGGTTTTCGCAACATTCGAAAAAAAAAGCCGTTTTTTTATTTTCTCGAGTAATTGTCGATTCTGTTTGCAGTAAAAATTGTTTGATGACGAATTCAACTACATTACTAAATAACGATGATGTATTTATAAAACTTTTTGTCATTAGTTCTGAAGTTGTGGCTTGAGTGAAATAGTTTTCTTTTTATGGGTATAGCATGAAGGGGAAAAGGCTTGGCTATGAGTGATTCATATCCCTTTCCTAATTATTTGTTTTTCTCCTCAAATTAACAATTTACATTTAAAACTCTAAACAACCGAGAGCAATGACAACTAGTATCGAATATATTTTTGAATACATAAAATAGTCAGAATGAAAGGTAACCCATCGAATTCTAATAACTCATCAACTCCCGAAAGTTTGAAGAATAAGCAGAATTCCATTTTTTTATGATTGATTACGTAACTTAAAGATCACAGACTAATCTTGTTAATATGATACTTCGTCAAGTATTAAGCAATAGTTATATAAACCATTTGATTTCTGAAATTGGAAGACTAATTTGAAACGCGTTTAAGAAAAGTTGAGAGGAATGCTTTAAAGGATTAAATTAGTGTTATTTCAAGTCTGATAAAAGTTCTTTTTTCTCATTAAGTCTTGGTTTGTTCAGACCCGATATGATGGAATTAAACGATCTTGTATGCGAGATTTCAGTGTAAACCGGTAAAATGGTCATTAATTTTGTTCACTTATTTCTAATAACAGGAAGAAGTTAGTAACTACTTCAGAGCAGAACTTTCGACTAGTCGCCGAATTGGATGGAATTGGGAATCAATAATTTATGAAATCCCTCAAAAACTTGAGTGTAATGGTATGCGTAACTTTATCTATAATTAACCGCTCTATTTTGTTCCCATTACGGCAAACGAAATAACTTGAGTATAGTTTCAAACATAACAACATAGACTTTTACAACTTATTTTAAAAGTAATATTGGAAATAGAAAAGCAAAACCAATTTGTAAAAAGGAAATAAATAAAGCTAAGCGAAATAAATACCTAAGAAAAATGTATCGAAGCGGATATAAACATGAAAGTATTCTTGGGATATTTATGAATAATTTCAATAGCTTCAGTTTAATAGCTTCAGTTTTATTTCTTTCTCTTAAATCTATATTTGTGTATGTGTATGTGTGTGTGTGTGTGTGTGTCTATTAAAGAAATTAGAAAAATCGTGCAATATTTATTCATAAGTAGAGGAGATTTGTTCGTGCTTAGTAGGAGACTTACGTATATATATAGAGGGTGAATCATTTTTCAATTTAAGACTGTTATTGAACTTTAATTACTTAAAAAGAAGAAAAAAAAGAAAAAAAAAGAACAAAATCGGAAAAAAATAGTTGCAACCGTACTATTCAAATGTTTACTCTTGATTTAATCGCACAACACTGGGCTTCATAAATTGTATTTCACGAAATTGTTCTAATTTATGTCTGAATGTGTTTTTTTTTTTTTTTTTTCGTTTTCAGAAATCAACTGCTGCATTTTTTGCAACGGCCACCTTGTCTAGTGGTCAGAGAAAACGCAGAGAGATACGCATTTATAGTATGGCTCTGGTAACTTGGTACTTGATCTCAGACGAACTCATTTAAATTTGGATAGAAAGAAGCGAAATCCTCAGATTGGCACAACACCAATAATCATTATCGCTTAACAAAGCAGCTTTAACTCTATCTTAAGAAATCTCATTCAAGCCTCAGAGGCTTTACGCTATTTCAGGCTAAGTAGTTAAGCCAGAAGCAAAGGAACTTTTTTCAGTCTCTTCCATGCCTCTTTACTTGGAAAGTTATTTTATTTTATTATTGTTATTTTTTTACTTTTGAACAAAAGTAATGCAATTATTTTTTGCTTTGTCTCATGTTTATAGCTTTTATTTAAACATTGTAATAGCAATTCTACAGTCAACGATAAAAGCAATAAAATATTGTTGCTACTTCATTGACAAGATGTTACAAAAGCATACGTCTTTTAGTTTGAGGAAAAACGATAATTCAGTTGACGATCTTAAAATATAAGCAGTTTGGTTTCCATTTATGTCATTCGTTCTCGCTCCTTTTTACGTTTTCACGCTTTCAGTTTCTGATTTTTATGCTTTTTTTATGCATCTTTGTTGCTAGTTCAATTACATTTTTTCTGTAATTTGCTTTATCCTGCTACATTTGAACTGGTACCCCTCCGCCCCACATATATTAAAAAAAAAATATATGCTGTGTTGATGACGTCTTTTTATTGTTTTGCTCTGTCCCTATCTGTGATTTTAATGTGTCTTCATTTTAATGTAAGGTATATGCGCTAAATGAGGCGAACCTAAGTTTCAGGCCCTGATATCTCGCTCATTTATGATTCAATTAGCTCCATTTTTTGTAGATGCGTCAAATGACTCAAACAATACAAGAAAAAAAAACCATTCCAAGTGAAAATCTAAGTATAAATTATGTTTTTTCTGCAATTCAAAAAAAACAAAAAGGTTGAATTGTTCTTATTAGGAACATCAGTTTTCAATAAGACCAACTCTGAAAAAATGCCAAGAGGGAATATCAAACTAAAAAAGAAGAAAAGAAAAAATCCTTATATATATATATATATATATATATATATATATATATATATATATATATATATATATATATATATATATATATATATATATATATATATATATATATATATATTTCGTATTTTGGGCACTCCGACTCCTATGCACAGTTCGTGTACATAAAGTATGTGCTGTATATGTAGCACTGGATCATATCCTCCACTTGGCCTTTTCGTGTCTTAATAAGGACATCGGAGTCCTAATTATACAAATCATATGGAATTATTGGGCTACGCAGTGGCTCCCCTTGGGGGCAATCGCCCCCAAAGGGGCGATTTGATTCCTCAAAGGGGCGGTAAATTCTCAAGAGGCGATGCGTTGTTCAGAAGAGAAAACAGCAGTAATAAGGGTAGCGAAATCAGCAATTGTAAACATGTACGAAACCTGTAGTTCAGAGTTCAGATAATTGATCACAAGTTAAGAAAGAAACAAATTAAATTTTTAGAGCTTCCTCCTTGCACCTCGGATGAAACTTATAAAGTATTTTGTCATTCACTGTCAATTTTTAAATTTTCAATTTATTTTCCTTCAAATTATCAGTTTTAATGATTTTAATTCCCCCAACTCCAGTGTAGAAAAGAAAATAATTTCTTGAAAAATGTGCTTCTGTTTTTTAAAAAGTACGTCCATGATCTTAGTTAAATGTTACCATTTAAATGATTATATCAGTTCGCTTTGTGAAATAAAAAATAAATTAAGATATTTTGTATATGTATTAATACTTTTAGTTTAAAAGGGATTGGTTATAATCGCTTTATTACATACATTTTACTTCAAATTAAAGTTAGGTACTTAGATTTGTTAATAACATCGATGTTCACTTGCGCCAAGTTATGGTTTCTCGAAGAGATGGGGGGGGGGGGGGGCGATGGGTGTCAGTCAGCGACTTGAAAGGGGCGATGAGCTCAAAAAGGTTGGGAAACGCTGGGCTATAATCTACTTACTCTAGGACAGTACTTCTCAACCTTTTTTACTTTACGGCCCACTGTAGAGTTAGGCAGGGATTCAAGTGAAACAGCACTGCGATCGCTTCGAATTGCAATCGCTACTGGAAGTGAATTACATTATCATCAACTTAAATTGGCATGACGTCACTACGGGTGGAGCCAATAAGAGCTCACAAGCACTCAGCGATCTCCTCTTATTCGCCAAGTAGGCTGTGACGTTTTATCTTGCTCGTTTTTCATAGGCAAACGTCACGCTGACGTTACGATGTTTTTATCAAGAAACGTTCTAATGTAATTCATTTCCAGTCGCGATTGTAATTTGCGATTGCCTGTTTCACTTGAATCCCTGCCTTAGTTCGATAACCTCGATGCACACTAAAGCAACTTTCATAATATCATTATGAAAAAAGCATTAATCAAGAAAAAAAAGACACCTTCTCCATATGGATAGAATAATGTCGCTAACAGAGTGCATTTAAAATCCTTCAGTTGCTTTATGCAACATTTCAAAGATAAAAAATTCAATGAAGGTTTATTATGAACTAGCTGCGTGGCCCAGCTCTGCACGGGATCTACCTTGAGAATAAAATCTATATCAAGCGAAGCGTGTCCAGAAGTCCTGATAAGACTTAATCAATCGCCAAAAGAGTTTTAAATTCCCTGTTCCAGCAAAAGAATAAAAGGAAAAGCAAAAATTTTATTTGTATATATTCAATAAAAAAAAAATGTCAACGGACATTTATTCGACTTGTTCTTTCACGCGGATAAATTTCTTTCATGCTCCTGCAGATGACTTTAAAAAACCAATTTAAAATTGATATTTCCAAACTTAAAAATGCCCATAGCTTTTTCCTGGTGAAAATATTAATTAGTAATTTGGAAACATTTGAAAGGAAAATCCCCTAAGAGGTATTTTTCGTGATCTTTCAATGAGATCAAAATCAAGAAGCTCCGATAATTATATCGGGTAGAAAGAGCAACTTTATGTCATTTTTGGGTCCTTAAATTGAAATTTGAACGGATTGGTACTTTTTTTTCGTTTGACCCCCCCCCCCCCCCCTCCCACGACCCTTCCTGGGCGCCCAAGTACCTCTCTGCTAAATTTGATCCAGACCCGACGTAAACTGTGGATTTTTATAGGGAACATACATACATACGTACAACACATTCTTCATTTTATTTATACATATACCGGTATATAAAGCGTCGTGCTGGTTGCATATAGGCGTCCAGCACGACGCCCCAAACTTTCGTTCACAATTTTATATATTTATCCTTAATGCGAAATATTTGATTACCCGGGTTCACATTAATAACACTGTTCAACAAAAAAAAACCTTGAAAATGCTTCTGGCATTTTGAAGGCTGATTCTTATGTAAAATGACCCCCTGAATCCGAATATGACCCCCGTTTTCCCCCATCACGTACCAATTTTTTTTAAAACGCCCCCCTTTTTTTTTCATTTTTCCTTAGTTTCAGAGCTATTATATTTTTTTGGAGGGGAAAGGAGCCTTATATTCACCCCTAAATTTTTTTGGAGGTCAAGAGAGACTCAAAGTTTAAAATCATGAGCACCGAGAAAAAATCGGGGAACCTGGGGGGGCGTAGCCCCCCAAAATATTTGAAAAATCACCAAAAACGATCTTTTTATTCTAGTTTCTTTAAAAACACCTTTAAAACATTTTTTTCGGTGCAGAACCAGAGTATAGAATCCGCTCCTATAGCTCCTGGGTCCGAAAAAATTTTCACGCTGTAAATTTTTTTTTTTAAATAAAATAATGCTCTAAAAATCGCACTTTGCACTCGAGTTTTAAAGCAAGTCTTCAGCCAAAAAAAAAAAAAACAAAATTGTGGCTGATTCTTATGTCAAATGACCCCCTATTTCCAAATATGACCTCAGTTTCCCCCCTCCACCTCCTCTTTCCAGAGCGCCCCCCCCCCCCAATTCAGAGTCATTTTGCTAATTCGAAGGGGAAAAGTACATTACGTAACCCGTTAACATAATTCTAAAAGGCAACAGAGGTTCAAAGATCAAAATCATGTACATGTGTGCCAAAATTATAATTTATAGTATTTGGGAAAAATGAGTCACTTTGCAGAAGAGTCAGCCGGAACAGTGTCTTCTTTCATGCGAACCTGCGATGCGACTGATATGCAACGAGCCACCCTTACAAGAAAAAAAAAAATTTATTTTATTTTATAATATAATTTGTTTCCTAACAAAGCGAAATAATTTCGAACACATTAATCAAAGAGAAAATCAAATACTCTGATTTTTCACAAAAAAAAAAAAAAAAAAAAGGTTTAAAACGTCTCTTAGAAAAACAGGAAAAGAAGATTTTTTTTTTTGGGGGGGGGGGTATATTGCCCTAGTTTATATTTTTGGCACACATGTACATGATTTTGAACTTTGAACCTCTGTTGCCTTTTAGAATTATGTTAACGGGTTACGTAATGTACTTTTCCCCTCCGAATTAGTAAAATGACTCTGAATTGGGGGGGGGGGGGCGCTCTGGAAAGAGGAGGTGGAGGGGGAAACTGAGGTCATATTTGGAAATAGGGGGTCATTTGACATAAGAATCAGCCACAATTTTGTTTTTTTGGCTGAAGACCTGCTTTAAAACTCGAGTGCAAAGTGCGATTTTTAGAGCATTATTTTATTTTTTAAAAAAAAATTTACAGCGTGAAAATTTTTTCTGACCCAGGAGCCATAGGAGCGGATTCTATACTCTGGTTCTGCACCGAAAAAAATGTTTTAAAGGTGTTTTTAAAGAAACTAGAATAAAAAGATCGTTTTTGGTGATTTTTCAAATATTTTGGGGGGCTACGCCCCCCCCCCCAAGTTCCCCGATTTTTTCTCGGTGCTCATGATTTTAAACTTTGAGTCTCTCTTGACCTCCAAAAAAATTTAGGGGTGAATATAAGGCTCCTTTCCCCTCCAAAAAAATATAATAGCTCTGAAACTAAGGAAAAATGAAAAAAAAAGGGGGGCGTTTTAAAAAAAATTGGTACGTGATGGGGGAAAACGGGGGTCATATTCGGATTCAGGGGGTCATTTTACATAAGAATCAGCCTTCAAAATGCCAGAAGCATTTTCAAGGTTTTTTTTTGTCGAACAGTGTAATGGAGCTGTTTACAGAAAGACTATGATCTTGAATACAATCCTCATCAACAAACAGCGTAACGACAGTGAATAGTGCACCTTCTCTCCGTTGCTTATTGATTCATCCACTCAAAATAAAACTTCTCCGGTCGGTGTCGTCTGGAAGTGGCACGCTGACTGCTTCGTTCATTGTATTGGGTATCCTTTTACGTTCAATTTCTTCACACGTTGGCGAAATTAATTTGCTAGCTGCCATGCTTATTGGTTTAGGCAACGAGTTGTCAGTCGTTATCTGATCTACACTGCTCAAAACAATTAGGGGAGCATATAGTTTCAACAAAATTACGCAAAAATGTATACTAATAAGTAACATAAAATGAATTATTCATAATCTAAAGCCTGCCAGGAAACGGAAGAAGAAAACTTTATGTGTAAATCAAAGTTCAGGACGTCAAAAACCAGAAAAAAGAGATAAGGTCAGAAATCGGGATGTTGCAGAAACGCCTTGCTCCCCAAATTGTTTTGAGCGGTGTAGTTCGCCCCGATGGAACTTTTGCACAGGTAAAATACTCATATTTTCTTCTTTTTTCTACAACCCCGAAAATAAAATGGCTTACTATACGGACCTTTTTACAGCACACCGGTTGAGAAGAACTCGTCTAGGGCAGTGGTTGGAAAAACTACATTTATTTTGTAGCGAACTACAACTACAACTACTTTGTTAAAAATGTAGTTAACTACAACTACTTTTTTTAATGTAGCGACTACAAACTACTTTTGAATTGTAGTCGCTACTTCGCTACTTTTTAAAAAATAAATAAATAAAAAGCATACACCGTTTGAGGATTGACCGAAAAAATTCGAAAAGTGGTTTACATTAATAAATTAACTCATTTGAATATGGAATAGAACTAGGAATTGTCCTTGAATTTATTTGTTACTTTTCCTTTTTTTTTAAAAAAAAAAGGTGCTAAAATTTGTCCTTTTTAGCTTTTTTTTTACAATTTTTACGAATATTCGCCACAAGGAAAGGATTCAAAAGTTGAAAGATTGAAAGAATTCAACCTTCATTTTTTTTAAATTTCTTGCCAGGGAATATTAAGGAACATGAAAATTATTTGAAGGAATATAAAAATTATGATGCCAAATAAACCAATGACATCAAACAGATAGAATGTATTTCGTCAAAATGATGTATCTAAGGATCAGCTCATATTTTTATAGTTCTTATTTCTCATTGCGTCCACTGCTGTACTCGTGCAAGATTTGCACCGGTCAGAGTCAATTAAACCTTGTTTTTTTCCTTCGTTCAGTTTTTTTTTAATTTTTTTTTCATTTTTTTTTTAATTTAAAAGTAGTTTCCAGAAATCGCTACTAACTACTATTTTTTTGTATCGCGCTACTCACTACTCTACTTTTTTTAAAAAAGTAGTGCGCTACACTACAAACTACTGAAAAATGTAGCTACTACAGTAGTTTCGCTACTTGTAGCGCGCTACTTCCGACCACTGGTCCAAGGCTATCAAATCTTAGAAATAAAAAATTATATAATGCACGCAGTTATAGCTTTCTTTTTGAATTCGTCAGCTACATAAATTAGGTTTACTAGAACAATTAACTACTTTTTTTTGTTCTAGTAAACTAGTGAATTGCGAAGAAAGATTTTACTGCAAAATAAGAGCAGGCAATTTTAACTAGCCTTTTTTGTAATAACTGTTGCTTCACTTTTGCCTGTTGGTAATGCTTTATCATCAGATTGACTTCTTGATGATGATAAAATCACGATCTATAGAGATTTTGCTATCCTGTACAGAAAAGTGCGGCGTTGGCCTTATTGGTCTACATGGTTTTATTTGGTGAACCCACATAATTCATATTTATATTTTAAAAAATCTACACCTTTTTAAGACAAATTCCTTCATTATCTGTTTTTCTACTCTACTTTACGGCCTTTTAAAACGCTTCTTGTTTGCTCCGTATGGTTTCTTTTTCCAGCCAATGTCACTCTTTTGTTGTTTCTTTTCCTTCGTCCAAACTGGGATTATTTATACTTTGATTTGAAGTTCAAGTCAAAACTCTTGTTTTTGGCATATTTTACGCTTCTATTGGTTGTTTATATTACGAGTTCTACTTCTTTCACTGATTGTTTGTTAAATGATTTTTCGGTTTTAATTTTTTGCAGTTCTGCTATTGCTTCTTGAACTCCATCTATCCGTGGCTTGTTTTTGATTTGCAGAGACCGCGGTTGTATTGCTTATTTACGTAGGAAATACCTTCAGCTTCTTATTGTCGTCTTTTCAGGAAGCTTTGAACGACCGTCACCACGATCCCTTTAAAATGAATGCCAGTAAGTTCAAGCATCTCAGTGAACACAGCAAGATTCGCTACTGCTGCCTCTGCCTCTCTAATCGCGAATGTCGAAATGGAGCAAATTGATAATTCTCGAAAAGTAAGCAACTTAACTGATTTTATCCGAAAACATCACTTCAGCGCAGAGATGCAAAGTTTCCGGAAAATTTGAAGCAGTGAAAAAAAAAAAAAAAACCTTTTCTGGAGAAATTGTTAAAAAATGGAAAATCTTTCTTGGAAATCCCTTAACTTTTCTTGGAAGACTTTGCATCCTGAAGCTCACACTTCTTTGAAAAAGAGGTTCCTTTTAACCCCGAAATACGTGTGTGCAGCAATCTGCAATATTTGTGCGATAAAACGTTGAAAACCATAATTTGTTTTTCAGGCATAAAGGTATTAGTTTAATTCTTACTACCAAATGTTTCAAAGTCGTAATTTACTGAAAGAATAAAAAGGTATTGATACTAAATTTTGCAAACGTAGCTCTTAGAGATGAATTTAAAATAACTAATTAATGTCTGTTTAGGCGTATTTGCTATTTTAAGTTTATTGAAGAGTGAAGATTGATTTAATTACGCATCAGAAACTTCTCACTTTCTATTTAATGATTGAATCCCACATGCATACATAGCACCTAACCTAGTAACAATAAGCAAAAACTTGAAATGGTAAGATGTCTAATTCACTAAATAAAATATAGTCAAACAGTATACTACACTGAAACTTAAGCATAGACTTTGTTAGAAATCGATGTCTAGTAATTTAATTTATTCAAGTTTGTAGAACTTAAACGGAAGCTAAGTTGAACTAATGATGAAATGAGTGGAATTGTGGAATCAATAATTACAGCAAATTGCTTGCAAATTAAATGTCAAGAGAGAGAATGAGGTTCAACAATCGTATCAGTTGTTTCTTAATTCATTATCATTTCGTGTACTATGACATAAAATTGTTCTGTGTTACATTAAATGCTTGTTTTGTAATTGTAGTTTAACAGTAACAGTTGTCTGTTTGCGTATTGTACGCCTGGAAGCTACGGACGCTTCCATCTGAAAAAGGGGAGATAGGTTTAGGATGCGCACTACCTGATGCCTTCAGCTTTTGTTCGCTTACTACTTCCTCGTTGCTTTTCCCCCCTATTTCGAGAAAGTCCGAAGAGACTTGGCGCGTCCGCAGATGCGGCGGAGGTCGCATGAAAAAATTTTAGACAGTAATGCTTGTAATGTTATGATAACACCATAAATTCAAGCGAAGTAATATTGCTGTTGAATGAAGAATAATGACTGAAATAGTTAAAATTTAATCAACAATGTTGAGTTGATCTTAAGGGGATAATTAGTAGTTAAGACTAGTTTTATTTTTCAAAATGTTTGCAGTTGAATGTGTCTCTTAATTTTTTGAGTCGTCCGTAGAATTTTTACATGATTTTACCAAATCTTGTATACTGTTACCCTTGACATAATCGTTCACAACTCTGTAACAACTAATACTTCACTTAGGTCTCATTGTAAAGTTCTACGCGTTTCAGCACGAAGCTGACAACTAATAGCTTTAAATACAATATTAACTAGATCCCCCCTTCCCCCTCAAACATATTATTTTTGATATTTTGCGAAAAATTCTGTTTGTTCAATACTCATCGACAGCAGAGATAACCTTTGAAGATGGAGAAATCATCGGGACTTGATAAATAATTTTTTTAGTAAAAGTAGTTTACTGAAACATGGACTATACAAAGAAAGATGTCAACACGCAAATGTTTAGTTTCTTCTTTAAGTAATTTCTAAAGCGTATAAAAAATAAATAAATAAATAAATAAAAATAAAAAACAATAATAATTATTTATAACTTTAGGAATGAAATTATGTTTCAGTTAAAACTTTTGATACTTAAATGGAACTATTTTTTGTTTTAAATTTTTTTCTTTTACATTTGTAAGGGCATTTTTTAAATATTTGTTGCCGTTACAAACGTGTAGATTTTTTTAGGAATCATATTTACCATTTCTGCAGCTTTGATACGGAAATTTGTTCTAAAAATGTGCATAAAAATAGAAATGCATTTATTCTAAACAAGGACGGATCCAACTTCTAGTTTAGGAGGGGGTCGTTTTCGGAGTAGGAGGAGTCAAAGTGCAGTTTTCGTGCGAAAACGGACGTAGTGCAATTTTTTTGAAATATAAGTCTTAGAAAACGCTGTTTTAGGCAATATTTGGTCATTTAAAATGGGGGGCGGCTCATGACACCCCTGACGTCCTTCCGGATCGGCCCCTGATACTAAATTACTCTTCAAAGAATTCAATTACATACTCTGAAAATGATGATTCGATTCCTTAACAACATCAAATCGTCGTATAAACTGCGCCCACCCCTCCCCCTCCTTAACTAAGATCATTAATTATACGTTGCATTTTGTTGTCCGGTAAGATTTTCAAAAATACCCCAACACTGCAAATGACTCACAATATTTAAAAAGTTGGTATAGGTGGTCAAGTGGTATCAAGTGGCGGTAGTGATTTTTGAAAAAACTTAGCTCCTCATCCATTCCAAAATTGCCATTAACCCATTAATGCCTAGCGTCCCTTTTTAGGGACGGTTCAAAAAGTGAGTCTGAATTTTCCACAAATGAACATTTCAACCAAATAATTGTGTTCAATTATTGCTTTGGTATTGCTTCAATTCCGTATTAACAGATTTCAGCACATAACCGCTGTAAAGTGTGATCTGTAGCCATTTGATTATGATCTTTATCAAAAATTACATCGTTCACAATCTCAAGAACAAAAAGCTAAGTTTTTAAAGCTAATAACAAGTAGATCTATCTGTGTTTGATATATGTGCTACTTTGATTGATGTTTTAGTTTACCTTTTTTTGCAATTTTATAAATTTTAAATTTTTTTAGGATTTTATAGCAATTTAAGAACGTCCCTAAAAAGGGACGCTAGGCACCAATGGCTGCATTGTTTAACCGTTGCTGGTTTCTTGCTTAGAATCTATAATTTATGTCAAAAGAAGTTAGTAAATGTTTTTAGACTGAAAAACAGATAATAATTGTCATTTTTAAAACCTATTTTATTTTAAAAATCTAATTAAATTAATTAATATATAAACTTGATTATACAACGTTGTTAAATATTTTCTCTTTTTTTTAATTACAAAAAATACTTAAGGTAAATTTTGAAAGAAAGCTATTTCAAAAATGTAGTTCTTTAAAACACTAATTATTCGTTGTATTTAATTACTTTTCCATTATGTATTTAGGTGTCTATTATTGTTTAGTCTGACTCTCTGACTGTTGGGGAAGAAGCCCTAAGCTGTTTCAAAAGCTTAGCATTTCACCTTGATGAAGAATTCAAGGATTACATATTTGTCTGTTGTTTGGAAAAAGGGGGGGGGGGGGTTGCAGATTTAATTTCGACAATTTATTTACTTCTCTTGCGTTCCTACGTGATTATTTGTCGCAGAAAGGTTTTGTGCAAGAATCGGACTAAAAAATGCTCATGAACTAAAGTTACGTTGTTCAAAAAAAAAAAGAGAGGAAGTTTTGAATAACTGTCGATGACAGGTAAAATAATATTACGTTGCAGAGGTGGCGCTAGGAAATGTCCGACAGGGGGGCAAGCTTGCCCGACAAGGGGGCACAGGTATAATTCAAAAATTTAGTTACCCCCCCCTGGCCCCAGTTCTTCAATTTTTTATGGTACATTCGATTGAAAGGTAATCGTTCTTACCATGAAACTAAAACTAAATAGTACAAGTACAAAGACTAAAATTTTTTAAAACCCCCTACCCAGATTAAAATGAACTACACTGCTCAAAAGCATTTTAAATTTAAACATATTTATTTTTTTTTCGAGAGGACAAGGTAAACACGGAAAAGGAAAGATACTCCTTACTAGTAAATTTGTCAATCGCAAAAGCAGAATAAAGAGGAAAAATTGAGTATTCTTTTAAAACCTCATACTAAAATCAATTTAGCCCTGGATTAGGAGCGGTTTCTTACTGCTTTATACAATTACAAGTATTTTAATTGTTAGCAAATAGAAAATGGCGACAGAAAAACATTTTAAATCATTGAGTTTTCATTTCCCGTTGACAGACAATCGTAAATCGTAATATACTATATCTAATATCATAAATTTAAGGCTAAGCCGCATTTGCTAAAAAACGTTAGTTAATATTCGAATGCTAAATAACATGGAAGTTCCGAACACATTCTATCAGACGCATTTTTTTTTTCTTTCTTTTGATACCGTTGTTTTAGCTTTTCAAGTATTTTTTCTCTTCAAAAATAGGGAAAAACGTTTTAAAGGTTTTTAATTACTATCTTCGTTAATTAATGTCATTCGAAGACGCGACCTAGCTAAGAACAATCTCGATTAACTCTCCTTTCAAACATTTTTTTTTTTTTTGAAATCGGTCCATCCGATTAGGCTCTAGAACGCCACAGACAGATACACAGATCGACAAACACACAGACACGTCAACTTTATAACCCCCTTCCTTGTTGCGCCTGGGGTTGAAAATGAGGATTCTTAAAAATGAGGATTGAAAATTTCAAAGGATACACGAAACGAAAAAAGGAAATGAAAAACAAATGAAGTGTAATTGAAATTAATAAATAAAAAGAGTTAGCTTATAAACTATTATGCTTGAGAGAGAAAAACAGGAGCGAAACAAAAGTATCAACACTTTTTTGTTGCCTTGCCTCCAAATACACAAAGTGTGTAGATTAATTAATTATTTACTCGTTGCTATCTAAATGTGCACATTTTTAAATGAAAGAAAGAAAAAAGAAAACATCAAATTCAAATTGCTCCTGCTCCTATTGTAAAAAAAAGCATTCCAAAAGTTTATAACACACTTACCCAGTTACTTCTGAGTTCTGGAGATGATTTACATCTGTTCTATTCTGTCTGTATAAATTTTAATTCGTTCAAATATTGTTCCAATTTTTTTCTTTTTGCTAAGAAAGAAGTAACTCCGTGAATGAAAAGTTTTTGAGTTAGAACTGGGGTGGGCTGCTTGCTTCGCTTCTTTAGCTCGCTATGTAATGGGCGGGAGCCCGCGGCATTCGCCGTCCCAGTAGGAAAAAGGGGTCTAAAATCCCCGCGTTCCTCGACAGTTGGTGGGTGACAAAAGCCCTCAGAGAAACTCGTGTCTAGCGGCTGGTCTTAAATGAGGTTGGGGCAATTAAGCACTAAGCAGCTATTTTTTCGTTGATGATTATCAGATTCTCAGAAAGTGACAATGAATGTCCGTTTGCCATGCTGCTGGCGATTTGCGGGTGGGAACCGCTGATGAGAAAAAAAAAAAAGGAAGATTTGCTCTTTTCAACCTGAAGAAAAATAATTTTCTCCAGCAGAACTTAACGTTCGTCCAAGAGATACGACGGCCGCTCGCCGATTCCTTTTGTTGCTTTCCCGAAGGTTCTCGTGTTCGAACTTGGTCTGAAATCGTGTAATTTGTCGAATACTGAGAATGTTTTAGAAAAAAAAATAGTTTTTTTCGTTGAATGATTTTATTCGAAGAAAATTACCAATACGTCGGAATCAGAAACATTTTCGGCTCTCAGATTTCTGTCGGAAAATTTGATCGTCGGAAATTTTTTCCCGACGAAGCACGAAATTTTCCCCGATGGGGGGGCAAAACGTTCCCGACAGGGGGGCAATTGCACCCCCTGCCCCATAGCTGGCGCCGCCACTGTTACGTTGGTTCGGTGGAATAATAGCAATGTCATAACTATTGCATTGAATCTTCATGGAGTTCATCCTATTGTAAAGGCTAAGCGATTGTCCAATAGCGAAAAGAAAGTAATTGAAATTGATAAACCAACTATATATGGTTGCTCAGTACAATCGTTGCATAAGGAAAAAGATCCCATGCATCAAATATCGGGAACTACCGGTTTTTGATTCCCTCTGAAAAGTGGTGGTAGCCGCTCTTCATTTTTATTTTAGAAGTTGCTGTACAAAATGCGTGGAGCTCAAGAGTACCGGATTGAGTTAGGTATTATGGGGCTAGTTGTTATATTGCTTTGAATAAGACTCAGGTAAGATGTGCCCATTGAAATAAAAGAGCTTATCGGAATGCAGCAAAAGCAATACGTAGGTTTGCAGAACAAATGCTTTGCTGACTTTCATCCTCAACAACACCAATATTTCCTTGTTCTCTGAATCTACTTCCCAGTTTATGTTAATTGCTGCTTTTATTTCTTCTTATAAATTGTCATTTTCAATATTACATCGTAGGCAGAAAAAAAAATTTGGTAAAAAAGTATGTACCCTCTGGTGCCTAGCGTCCCTTTTTAGGGACGATTTTTCTTTCTCAAATAAAAAATTTAATTTTTACATGATAATTTTTTAACTATTTTTCCTGTCCATTAAACACTATTTGTAACCAGTATACAAAGTATCGTTGAAAAAAAAAAGTCAGGCATTAATGGGTTAAAAATATAATGCAGTAGAACCTCTCAATAAGGGAGAGTAAAAGGACTGGATTTTTTGTCCCTTCAATATAGGTGTACCTTGTTCGGAGGTTTAGAGGAACGGATTCAGGGGAATGTCGAAGGGTCAGTTGACCCCCTGTGATGAGAAACACTTTTCATCAGTTACGCAGCCATTGGTGATACGTAGTAGATGGTATTATAGGGTAAAAACATTCCACTGAAAAAAAACGTTTTTTTTTTCTTTACTTATTATTTATTATTGTTGAACTTCAGTTTTTAGTTCTGAAAAATAAGAATAGATAATGTTAAGCACTTTTTCTTAGTCTTGACTTTTTGGCGCGTCCTACAATTTAAAGGAGCGGCTGAGTTACTTCTTTGGGTATTTTCCCAAATAACGTTTTTGTTCATTCCCTGATGAACATTCTTCTCCAACGAAAACTTGAAATTTTCCCAGAGTATTCCTATACCTCTGAATGTGTGCCGTGTGTGTGTGTTTCATTTGAATTGTTTTATTGTTGTAATTTCATATTATTCAGAGCTTAAGATAACGTGACCCACCTGTCAATTTAAGAAATAATTTTTTTATGTAAAATATAATTAAGAAATAATACCTTCGAAATGCAAATGTCAATATTTTCTATTTTCTCAAGCAAAAATAATCAGCGAGTGTATAAACAAAACTAGCTAACTGTCAAAACAAAAAGGAATATGGTGTGAATACAACAAAAACTAATTGCAATAATTAACTTAATTTACTTTAAAGATTTCACCATAACAGCGGACTGGATGGCGAGATAATGAGCATTGAGGCTCGAAGAGTTGAAGAAAATCCATTACTACCTGTAATAAAACGATAAAACTGCATGGTAAATAAAATATTGCTTTGGAAATTCATTGAGATGATGAGAACCTTGCGGAAGACGAAGACTCGGATTTACTAGTGAAGCAACAAAATCAAAAATAGTGCTCCTCAAAATGCAACTGTTATTAGTAAAACAACCAAAAGTAAAATTACAGGGAACTGACAGCGTAAAAATTACTGCAAAGCCGGTGGGAAGAAGTTATTTTTTTTTATTTCCTTAGTTGATGAAGCTACCGATGCTGTCGCTATCGAGAATATTAGTCTTTCCATTTGGGACATAAGTTTGAACAAATCCTGGAATAACTGATAGTTTTTGTAGAAATTAGAAGCTTAAGTGCACTATTAAAAACGAAGAACTTTTCTAGAAAATGATGGACAGTTGATGTGCCTAAATTCTACCAGTAACATGTCTGGAAAAAAGCAAGAAATGCTTCCCACTAAAAGTAGGTAGTCTCCCTGAAACATTCAGAAACCTTCCCAATAAACATGTTATACTTTTGGAATAAATTAAGAACCTTCTATGAAGACTTAGATGTGTTTTTGGTAAGAGCTAGAAATACCTTAGGAAATCTGCTAAAGCATTTCGGCAAATGTAGCGAAGTTAATGCAGAATTGTGGCAAATAGCGAACAGCTTATTTGCCTACAACCCTATCAAAGCTACCAGAGACTGTAGCTTTCCCTAATTTAGGGGCTCAGGCAATATAAACCGGCCGTAATTGAGCTGAAGGTGCTATACTTAATAAACACGCATAGTTTATTTTGAAACTGGTAACTGAACATCAATTTCACAACAGTGACAAGTCTGCATTCATGTAAGATCTAACAATTCAGAATATATTTTAAAAATGCGACTTGATTTTCATAAGATAGCGGTGTAAACGAGTAAAATACCGAAACTTAACACGTTTCGATTTTTTTTAGTGTGGTGATTAGGCTTGCTGACCTAATAGAAAAAAGATATAATGATATTCAAAATTTTAAAACTACTTTCAAATTTAGCTGGAAGATTTGAAAATATACAAGCACGCATAAAAAAACAAAAAATAAAATAAAATAAAAAGTAAAACTTGCTATTTAAATGCACATTCTACAAAAGATTACCGCTTTTTTCGTTGCAAAAACGTCCCTTTACAATGAAAACAGCAAATCGCGTGCCTGCAATATTTTGCATGTTTGTACTTCTTTTAAATTGTTGTGCAAATTTTTATTGCAACAGTGATGTGCCTTTCTTGTGTTCATTGAAACGAAACTCGACATATCAAATATGAAAAATGTGAAATTTCATTCATTTGAAGTATAAAAAATTTAAACAGGAACAAAATACTGTACAATTAATAAATAGTTTGTTTTATTTTTCACAATAATACTTTTCATTAAAATACATATTAAATATAATGTCATTATAAAAAATATTAATTTATGTGCAACATGTCCTATATTTTGAAGAAGGTTCAAATTACATTTTCTTCCATTTTACTGGTCACAAAAACTTGACCCCCCTGACAAAAATTTCTAGATCCGCCCCTGGATTTTTATGAATTGATGTATGCCGTTATAATAAAGGAGTAAACTATAAACATTGAGTAAAATGAGACAAGGTGTATAAAAGTACAAATAAACACATTGAAATGGGTAAAAACTCAGCAAACAGCTGTTTCGAGGCTATAAAATACAAGCCTCTTCATCAGTGTATAAAAATGAAGAATGGTTCACATGTCCAAAACCAACGGTCATGTGAACGACTGAACGAGAGACGAACAGAAGTAAATAAAATCCAAGAGACCCAATTAGTGGGAACCGGAAACGATTACTTCAGCGGAACAAGGAGGACATCTGTTCTCAGGAAAACGTCATGGACCAAAAAGGTTTTTCAAAGGAAAGAGATTTTCAAACGCTTGGGAAAGGAGGGAAAGGGAAAGTGCTCGAGAAACCATTGACAACGAAAAATTAGAATTTTTCCAGATCTAATAAGATTTCCAAAAATATCGTAAATGGAAGAACACCGCAATAAATAATTTTGGCAGAAGTAAAATCTGAATTATATGATTGCAGGACCAACAATGTTGTGCAATAGAGGAGCGTTAGTAATCCTATTAAACCAGAAGCTCAACCCATTTTCTATCTCTGTATTTAAACGTTCAAAATAATTAAGAAATTTTAACATGCAAAGTTTAAAACCGTAGGTTCTTTTTTTTTTCTTTTCACCTTGGGACGGGCTTGCGTCAAGAAGACATCGGCTGAGGGAATGTAACTGACTCCTAAAACCCTTCGATATGGTACTTTGATATAAAGTGTGCTTGTAGAGATCGAATAGCCAGCCTGGGGTGGACAATTTTTTCTGTAATTAATTTGTTAAAGACTGGAATTTCAAAAATCTGTTGCCTTTCTTGCTTTGAATAACGTCTAAATTTGAGAACTTCAGTTGAAAATTTTGCCTCGAAAAAATTCTTGAACCCCATTCCCTCTCCGAAAGTTATTGAAGATAGCTCACAGTCACGTTTTTAAGGCTCCAATTTTGAAAAAAAATTTCGGGGAATGCTCAAAATCTTCCTTTTCCAAACATCGCCTAAAAACATTATAACCGTCTAACAAGGCATTTTTGGAACTATATTACCGAAATTTTTTCGGGGGTACACCCCGAATCCCCCCCCCGGCCATTTCGCTCCGACTATTTGACTTTTTACTTGATGCTTAGATTGCTAATTGTTTTTTTCTGTATATATAACGTATTTCTCTTCTATTGAGTATTTAAATTCTGCAGATATTCTCTCTACTCTTCTAACACTAGAAACTGGATCCGCCGTCTCTTTTGTAGTTGAGAACCTTAGTGAAGGGCCGTTAAATTCATACGCCCAGTAATTTCTTTGATGAGTTTTCATCCGTTAAATTCAGTTCTCTTTAGTACTTAGACCTCTTGTCAATCAGCACACAGAATTTTCTTTGGTTTAGAACCAAATTTGTATCGAGGGGCCGGATCCTTCTAATTTTCATCTTCAAGGAACAACTCTTGAGTGAAAAATAAAGGAGAAAAGCTGCCTTTTCATGAAGGTAACGAAAAATATATTCTGTCCATACTTAATTTCTTACTTTAATCCTGCCGTGCACTATTTATCGTCTTAGATTAGCCATACATATTTTACTTGCACACGCACACAAATATCAATCGACATTATGTCCTAAGGGGCCGGCTGTCTTGGTCATGCTATTTCATCCGTCACTGGTCATTCCCTCCTCCCTTAAGCCACCAAATATAGGATAAAACTGCAGTTTTTGGGACTAATATAACGAAAAAATTGCCAAACACAACCATTTTAGCACAAAAATTGCACTTTGCCCCCCCTCCTTTCCGAAAATGACCCAATCCTTAACCAGAAACTGGATTCGTACTTGATAACAATAAGGCAGCACATTTATGCCTAAGCGAGTATGGCCAACGGATTTCTCTTTTCGTATTTAAACTGAAGTTTATTTATTAAAGCGTTTTGCTATGTATTTTTCGAGTCTTTAATCTACTCAGTTAGTAATGCCAAAAGAACCGCTCTTTTCCTAAAAATGATGTTTTACTGTGCAAAACGTTTTGCCCAACTAGCTGGAAATTCAGACCGCAAGTTTCAATGTTGAAGTATGGGAAGTTCTCTCTCCTCTTAGGGCAGAGAATTCAAGTGAAACAGCATTGCAATCGCTTCGAGGCGATCGCAATTGCAATCGCTACTGGAAGTCGAATTACGATAGAATAGCATCTCGTAGCGATTATAACGTTTCTCTTGAATCCAAAGTTGGGAATTTGCGATTCCATTGGTGAGTTGCGATCGTCCGTGTTTCACTTGAATCCCGGCCTAGACTTCCAGTAGCGATTGCAATTGCGATCGCCTCGAAGCGATTGCAATGGTGTTTCACTTGAATTCGGCTCTGGTATAGCTCAATGCAATCTGAATGCAATGCTGAAGCAGAGTTTTTCGCTTCGTGGGAATATTTGAAGCTTTTATATTTTGAGTATCATGAAACGTCTGGTTGTTATGTTACATACTCTTATTTGCATAATTTTTAAGGAAATATTCTTCATTAAAGTAACATAAACTACTTTAGAATAAGCATTTTTCAGCAGAGAAAAATGTACTATTTTTGACCAAACTGATTCGTTACATACAGTTCATCATTGTTTCATGTAATTCAAAAGCAGGCAGTTTATCATGTCGTGTCAAAGCAATACTAAGTGGAAACTTACGAGAAGAATATTTATTATGCGAAAACAAAAAAGCATGAAAAGTTTAGATAAAAGAAAAAAGAAAAGAAAGATCTTCGAGAGTGCAGCGCCTCCTATCGAACATTATTCGATTCTATTGTTAATATATTTTATTGGATATTTAATGAAAATTTCTCCAAAAAATATAGGAAAAAAATCTTTAAAGAAGAATTTAATTGGAGTACTTAATAGCAGAAATTCAATTGTTTTGAATTGTGGTAAAATATTTAAATTATGCTAACTTTTAGCTATTACTTTCCCTGTTGCTGAGAAGTGAAGAGGTTGTGGAATTTTGCGTAGGAATTCTTGACATGTTTGTGAATTTTTGTATGTGATCTCGACTGGTTGAGTTTGTGTTGTTTTGAGTTTCTCAGCCTCTTCAGTTCCTTGTAAGTCAATTTTTACTTTCAATTGTTATTATTTAAAATTTAGATTGCACTTCATGTAGTAAAATGATGTTGGTAGGAAAATACTTAATGAATTTGGATAGATTGCAGCCAAACTTTTTACGTTTAGAGATGCTACCTTGAAATTGGTTTGGAGTGTTGATTTTTCTTACTGTTGTCGTTTCAAATTGTATGTATTCAATGTAATGTTTCATATAATTTAGCAACAGCAAAAAAGATCGGTGTAGAAACTAGTATTTTCGCGACAGTCATCAAACTCTGCGAAAATGCCGAGAATTTTTCGTAGCCTTTTTACAGCCTTGTAATTAAATTTGCTTTACAACTTTTGGTATCCTCTAAAATTGAATAGAATTCATCAATTTTATTTAGTTTTCACTGGTGAACATGATAGATCATTGTATAAATTTCTCATTGTTTCTAACATATTGTTAAAAAGAAATTAACAGATTTGTGAGAAAGTCTTCGTAGAACTAGAGCTGAAAGTCCATAGGTGGCTGGTGTACGAAAAAAGTGGGAGGTAATGAGAAATATGGTGTGGGGTTGAGGGTAGAAGGTAGCAAATCTAAAGTTTTTTTTTGTAAAATTTGGCTATATTAATTGTATTTTAACATTGCTGATTAAATGAGCTTTAAAAAATGCGGTTTTGAAAGTTTCGAAAACATGCTTCTAGGCCACCTTTTGTGACTTAATTTGAAATTGTAATTTTCGAGGCTCTCCGCTCTTTCCTTGTTCTTTGCTCTGTCCCAATCTCCATTTGTTGTTTTAAACTGAAAAAAAGTTATGGAAACTTTTCTAAAGCCATTTCAGCACTTAGGTTTTACTGTAGTGAAATCTTAAATTTCCAGCTTGATATTTTTATTTGTTTAAAATACAAATGTTTGCAACCTCAGTAAGAAAATTTTTGATATTTTGGACTGATCTAACACTTTTCAATGAGCCTTTTTTTCCACTTTTTTTATTTTAAATGTTATGGCTTCTGAATATGTAGATAAAGTTTTGGTTTACTTTTGAACACGTAGAACTACTTGAGTGACTATTCATTAAATATTTTAAATCACGCTCACTGTGTTTTAATTTTGTTTATATTTAAAGCATATTTCAGCGGCCCATTTACTTTTCTACACTTAGCTGTGGTTTTCATGATGATAGTTAAATTAACAAAATTAGAAATGTAAGAGTGTGGGCAGCCTGTATAAAAACATCATGAGTATTTATCTATTATTTTTTTTAGAATTAAACTAAAACTTATCTGCCTGATTGAAATACTTTTGTTTTGCATATTTATTTAGAAGTCCCGCAAATCTTATTTAATATGGTGTTTTTATCTTCTTTTAATATTTGCTAAATTGAAACAAAAGATTACCCAGGGCAGGTCACGCCTCCCCTGGCTACAATCCTGTTCACTACTTAACTGCTTTAAATTTACACTACTAGGTGATTTTGAGATCTATATTACTTGCACACATAACCAAGTGACCATACCACTTTTTTCAAATAAAATTCCCTTCTTCTAGAAGTTTTTAGTGTAACATAGTTTTAATCTGTTAGCATGATTCTTTTGTGTATGGTATGTATTGATGTTTAATATACCAGTATTTTTTAAGGGTAAGTACCTAAAAGGGGTATTTATTTTCTAGTCAACTCTTATTGACACAAAATATTTGCATTTGTGTAATATATTGTAATATGTAAACTTCTCTTGTGGTAAGTTGACCTCCGACATAGACAATGTTTCCTTTTTTCTGGTAATAGAAAAGAGTAATTGACATTGTATTGAGTTGGGGTTCTTTTGTAATCACTTTGCAAAGGTATTCCCACCCAAATTGAACGGGGGACATGATTCTCTCCTCAAGAGGGGACATGATTCAGTTGTTTAAATTTATCAAAATGAATGATGTTGCACTGTTAGATTTTCGCACGGAAAGCAGGATAAGGAACATGCAATACACCGCAGATTCGTGGATCCGCAGATCCCATGGCAGGGCCTGATTACAGAATAGGCCAACTAGGCCATGGCCTAGGGCAACCACAATTTAGGGGCCCCCAAATAGCTTAAATTGCTGTAGTCAATGCCTAAATTTGTTTTATCCTGTGCCTAAAATTGTAAAGCCTCAGTACAGGGGGCCTCAAAAATGTATTTGGCCTAGGGCTCTGTGATATCTTAATTGGGCCCTGATCAAATGAGCTAATTTGGCAACTCGACTATCTTTTTTTGGCATCAATCGCTTTTTTGGCTAATATAAATTTATTTGACAGCACTAATTACGAAGTCGGCATTATGAACTTTATTCAAATTAGTTGCATTATGGATTAGCACTGAATCGGAGAAGCACCGTTTTTTTTTTTAAATTGAAAGAAATATATTTTTTAAATAAACATATTTCAAAGAGTTAAAAAAAAAAATCTATTTATCGCACTAGGTATTTATTCTCATTTCTCGTTTTCAGAAGTAGTTACTATTTGTGAGATATAAAAAAATTTCCAGAAAATATTTTTTTGTTTTAATATCCCGTGATGAGTAATATTTTACTGATAAAATTCGTATTTGAAAGAAACAAGTTATATACTAAGCATTTTTTGTACTTGAATAAATAATATTTATACATAAAATGTGCATGCAATCCTTTAAGTATGAAATATATGTAATTCGGAAAATACTGTAAATTATTTTGTGACTGGTGTCTATAGGTCAACACTCGCGGTCGCCAGTCGCCAAATGCGACCAATTTTCACGATTTGGCGATCATTATTTTCACTGAGGTCGCCAACGAGGCTACCATTCAAAAATGCTACACCCCTTTCCCGACTTTAACCTTGACATGTGACCTTTTCTCAAATCCTCTTGTCCACTAAACATTCGGCAGTCGGATCGCCGGGGGTGTATAAAGGGGGTGGTGTTATACTCTCATCCACTTAAAATTCGGATGTGAGATCGCCAGGGACGAAGGTATTGTCCTCTTGTCCACTAAAAGTTCGGCAATAAATTGGGGAAGAAGAGGGAGGGGAGGTATTGTTAACGATACCACTTGCGCAACGTTACAAAAAACTGAAGTGAAAATCGCGGCAGTAAATTTGTTTCAAAATTTGCAATTTCGATAACTCCGCTGTTCGCTGTACTAAACATGCGATCCTAAAAACAGAAAAATCTCTTGCAGGATTTAGTAAATTGTGCATTTCTGACTTAAAGTTCGTTCTTTTACTTTATTTCTCAGTATAAATGGTTATTTATAGCCTCGCAGCACTCGAATAAAAACGCGTTTCCAAAATGACGTCGCGTTTTAAATTGTTCATATTCGCAATTTTAAGCGGAAATGACCGTTCCGAAATAAAGTTTTCTTCATAAAACATATGAATGGGAAAAAAATATGGCTCTTTTGCATCAAAATACAGACAATTAAGGAAAATAAACCGCTTCTTTAATAGAAACACGTGCCTCGCCAAAAATAGCGCACCTGGTTTGAGATTTTAATCCTTTTGCATCTTGATAATGTTTCAATTGTTTTTGAAGTTTTGAGGCGTTTTGTTATCTGTTAACGTAACTCGGCTCATTTTATACAGTAATTTTGTAATATATTTATTAATATAATTTTAATTGCTCATTGTAATATTAACCATAGAAACATGCCGCCAAAAAGCACGTGGGTCACCGAAACAGGCGGGCCGTGTTTGAGCTATCAATCTTTTTGCATCATGGATAATATTTATATTATTTTGGAACTTTTGAGACTTATGTTATTTGCTACCACGACATGTCTCATTTTACTCATTAATTGAGGTTTTTTTTTTTTTCATTTAGTTGCTTGTTCATATCATATTATGTAACCAAAAACACGTGATTTGCCGCCCGTGCGCACAAAATAACATGTGCCTCGCCGAAAGTTGCGTACCTTGTTCGGGATTTCAATCCTTTCGCATCCTAAAAATATCTCAATTATTTTGGAATCTTTGAGGCTTCTTATTATCTACTACCGTAACTCGGCTCATTTTAGGTATTAATTTTGTAATTTATTTACTAATTAACCTAATTTTAATTCGTCGTTCATATCATGTGACATGAACCTAAAAAGTGTAGTTCGACGCCCATGCCAACAAAGAAACACGTGATTCGACGAAAATTGCGGCCTCGTTTGAAATCTCAATCTTTTTACATCCTGATAATATTTAAATTATTGTGGAAGTTTTGAGGGATTTTATTATCTGCTACCATCTATATCTTGACTCACTTTATTCTTTTGTTTAATAATCATTTTTTACTTAAGAATATTTTGCTGCTTGTTTATACTATGTTATTAAAACCAAAAAAGAAAGAGAAAAGTGTTTTGAGACCAAAGGTCGGGTTTTTACCAAATTTTGAATGTCTGTTCTTGCTACATACTAAAAAAAATCAGATAAAATATTTTTGAAGTGTCTTACAACAGGTGTTGGCCCGAGTTTAAACCGTACTGTCCAAACTTAAATTTTATTGATTTTTTTTTTTTTTGTGAACAAGTATCAAAAACAAATAACAAAAGAAATATTTTTTTTCTTCATAAGAGCAAGTTAGAACTTATTTATTGAATTTTGAACATTCAAATATGGGTATAATCAAACTTTATTCTTGATTTTTAGCAAGTTACATTGAAAATGCTGTTCTTCACTAAAAATTTCAATTACACACATGAGCTTAGGTTTTTTTTTAATAGTAGTTAGATTACAATAATTATATGAAATTAGCCAAAGATTGATTATCTGTAATAACTACATAATGCACTTACCTGAAATGGAATCATATCTAAATATTTATAACATATTCCAGTATCATTATATAAAAAATTTATTGTGACTTAGAAATTACTCATTTTTATACTGTTCAAATTTATATTTCCAACATCTGGAAGAAATGAATTTTAAAATACTTGCAATTATTTATGTTTATCATTTATGCTGCCTTCTTTATCTTAAAATTTAGTTATAGACTGAGAACAAACTGCAAAGCATATATTACTTGTTCATGTAATATTTCTGATTTCTGAATAGAACTAAGTGCTTCCTTATTTCAAACAAATCATGTTTCAGAAAACAAAAATGTCATTGAGTTTTAAAATTTTTGAAATTCATATGTTTTCTTTAATTTTAACCTTTTTGACAATATATTTGAGCAATGAATGATGTATGATGTTTAGTCATGCATCTATTTTTAAGAAACGTAAAGGTAGCAGTTTAGAACATTGTTTATATAAACATTGAGCTTTACATTATTGCTTTAAAATTTAAATATATTTTTCTAAATACACATTTTACGCACTTTTTTTTAAATTTTAAGTTTGGCTACCATTTTCTGAAATTTGGCTACCATTTTGTGGGGTGTTAGTAGCCATTGGCTACCAATTCAAAATTTGAGTGTTGAGGTATACTGGTGTCGGAAGAGATTGTGAAATGTGAATATTGTTTAAACTTTAACACACACACACACACACATGGTGTCTACGCATGACACAAATTTCTATGCTTGACATATGGTTATAAAGTTTGCCAGGTGACTGAAATGGTGTTTTAGTCAAAACAATCTATTGTCAAACCGTGACGCAGCAAAAAAGGGGTTATAAATTTGACATGTCTGTGTATCTGTCTGTGGCACTCTAGTGCTTAAATGGATGGACCAATTTTGATTTAGTTTTTTTGTTTGAAAGATAAGTTGATCGAGAGTGCTCTTAGCTAGGTCCCGCCTTTGTTTGATATTAACGAATATAGTAATTAAAAACCTTTGAAAAAAATTTCCAATTTAATCCTGCATTTTTAATAGCAATTACATTTTTTATTGTAACCGAATTTTTTACTTTTACTATTTATGTTATAATCTAAATGTTTTGTGCTTGATCTGTGGGAGTGTGCAATTATAAATCTTGCAGGAGAGGGGAGGAGGAGCCACACTTTAGTTTACATTTACACTGGAGTACATAGTATAGTTATCTATTTGATTTGTTGATTTCATTATGTTTTTATATTTTCATTTTCAAGTTTAAAAGTTGATTGTTCAGCAGAAGGTTTTTAGTATGTTGCTTTCTTCCTGTTCTAAATGTAAATCGATGTTCCACATTTGTTATCATTAGCACCAGTTTATAATTCTTGTAAAAAAAATATTTGTGGGACTGTGACATACTTCGTAAAATGCCTCATCGCATTCCTGTTCTATTCAACTTATTTGGTCTTTCCAAAAAATGTCACCTGCTTTATAAAAATAATGCTGTTAAAAAATAAAAACTAAAATCTAGCAAGGAGAAAACGAAAAACAATAAATTGCCACGAATTTGTAATGATCGTCTGCGTAATTTTGCTCATATTTTGTTAACATGTTTGGCAATTAGATAAGAGTTATTGTTGTTTCACGAGCTCGTCTGTCACGAGCTTGGGGAGTAGACTGCTTGCTAAGCAAAGGAAATGAGAACGAAATATTTCAAAGCCATAAGAATAATTACTAGTTAGGTAAAAAGTGTACTTTTTGAAACAAAAAGGTATTTTCATTCATAATGTAAAATATTTCATTACATTTACCTATGAAATCAGCATGAAAACTTAAACGCGAAGGCAAGTCTGGGACATGTACTCATTGAATACATCAGTTAGATCCTTTTTATTTATTTTAGATGTCAAATAACAGTCCTAGATATCTGAGAAGTTACTAGGCCTCCTGGTCGGGATTTTTTTTTCGCAATTTGTGATACAACAGGAGTACCATGCCTGAAAATATGAATTTTCTTACAACAGTTAAATGCTTTTCAACGTTTACCGCTGCAGCTGATGGGAAAATTGTTCAGCGGCTACATTCAACTCGAAATTTCCGCCCAACTCACATGGTGCCATTGATGTTTCAGGATAATAGGGTTACATTCCCTCCACCTTTATTTCTTCTCAAAGGAAGTTACCTTCAAAATTTCAACGTTGAGATTAGTTTGTAAGTTCCTAGGGTGCAGATAGATCAATGTTGGCGTTGCTCAGGGGTCTGGCCAGAGGAAATTCGGGTCCGTTAACGGACCCTTCACAAAAATACGATCAAGCAAAACGGACCCATCACAAAAATACGATCAAGTAAAACGGACCCTTCACAAAATGCTAATCAAACAAAACGGACATTTCACCCATTATCCATTCAAGAAGCAAATATGAAATCATAGCATATTTTTGTGTAAAAACCCATACTTTTTGGGCCTTTTCTGAAGTTAAAGAAGGGAATCGCTTATTCGGCACTTTTGCGAAAAAAAAAAAAAAAGTAGCCACACTTCCTGTGTGCTATGCTCCGGCTTCTTTTAAAGAAATTAACAACTTAAAAAAGGTAGTCATTTTGCTTTAATAGTTCTGCTTGTTTGTTTTATCATATGCAAATCAAAATGGCTTGTTGTGATGTTGCTGTTATAGATTTCTCTGGAAATGCAGAGTAAGGATTTTTCTCCCTGCTCTCGATATAAACAAAAAAGAATAAATAATAACTGCAATTATCTTAGTAGCAATAATAATTGCAATGAACTTAGAACTGCAAACAGATAGCTAAGGTTGGAGAAAAAATGGGATTGCTTCTGATAGAGTGACCAGCTATTTAAAATTGTGCGACCTTTAGACCTTATTTTGGCAGAAAATTATTATTATTTTTTGATGCCTACAAGGGTGGTGTTTTGGTTGTCTTCATTAATAATTAATGTATTTTTCCTTTGGAAGTTCGGTATTGTCTGTTTTGCTATGTCTCCCTACTTTCGTATTTTTTCCTCCGAATTTTTGGCAATATGTCATTCGGCGAATATGTCGGTGATTATGAAAGATATTCATCAGATAAACCTGATGAAATATTTGACTTTAATAAATTATTTTATTTACCGTTTTTATACTTATGATGTTTTCATTTTGAAAAATGCCATCTCTGCATCCAACATGAAAATGAAATTTTACTTATTTTTCCAGCTAATTACTCTTTATTAGGACGCAATAAATGAAAATTCGTTTTATTTTTTGTTTAAATCATTATTTTAAAGTTTGAAAGCAAAATTAACTGCTTTTTTAGGAGTCTAAGTACTAAACACTGAATGGATCGTATCATTTTATTCTTGCATTAATTGTGTTAACAGAAATTAATATGTTCATCATGGACCTTTAAAATGCAGTTGTAAAAATTTTTTACCAAAATGAACTGGTTTATATGCCGTTTTTTTGCTTTTGATGCCATCACTTTGAAAACTGCAATCTCTTTGCATCCGCTACAGGAATCGGATTTTTCGCATTTTTGATGTTTAATACGCTGTTTTAAGAGGAAAGTAAATGAAATTTATTTTTATTTTTTAGGAAATTAAAAAAAAAAAAAAATCCTTTTTTTTCTCAAAAATTGTTTGATTTTCATAAAATTATGTGATTTTTCACAAAATTATTTAGTTTTTCACAAAAAACGGACCCTGTAAAAAGTCCTGGACAGACCCCTGCTGTTTAGTAAAGAGTAGTTATAAAGATAACCTGTAACATAGATTGGTGTTTTAGTGTGTTATTGAGTAGAAATAAATTGAGTTCAAGTAAAAGAAGCAGTGTAGATCATCTTGATGTGTTTTGTTACATCATGAGAGGAGTCAGTAGCGTCGGTGCAAGGGGGGGGGGATCCGCCCCAGGTGTCACCCATCTAGAGGATGGCACCCGGAGCGAACCAAAAAAGAAACAAGGAAGAAAAAAAGAAGAAAGAAAAAAGAAAAAGAGGAAGGGAAATAAAAACATATCTTTTTTTTTTGGGGGGGGGGGCTGTAGCCGAGTGACACACCTGTAAAGTGTGACACCAAAATGGTATTACGTGTTTATGAAAGATTCTTCAATTCTGAATTTTTTATTCAACATCTACTGATGCATTTAATCTTTCAAACCAGTAGCACCAGTTAGTACGATTTGCGCCGAATGTATTTTAGATTATATTTATGCAGTAGTTTTGTTGCAACAGGGATCGTCCACCTTCGGGGAGACCCTTCTGGGGGTGACACCCGAAATGTATTTAAGATGTTTTTGAAAAATATAAATATTGTCTTTCTGAAACTTCGCATAATATTTAAAGTTATATACAGTGCGTGTCGAATTTATTATAGATCCAGCATTAAAAACAAAAGTTATGCTGATAAAGAAGGGTTTATTGTGTACAATGTGCTATTTTATAAACTACATTACTTCATTCAGTGTAAAATAATACATGAATAATATACAGATAATAAGAATAGTAAGAAAATCAAAAATTATATGAAACAGCAGTTTCTAAAAGATAGGTCCACTGAACCAAGCATCAAGTTAATGTTGCATTAATAAGAAATTTTGGTATCTTTTTTCTGAATAAGCTCATAAATCCTATTTGGCTTGGTTTCTACAAGTATTTACAAGAAAATTCGTATTAATTTTTGATCATTTGGAGAAAATATCATTTTTTAAGTCTGCTGAACTGTTGTATTGCCCTCCGCCTGCAAATAACGTTTTTTACGAGTATTCCCCACATGTTTTTAACCATATTTAGGGCGAGGCAACAAACTGGCCGATCAATAAATGTGCACCAGTGTCCAATAAACATTTGAAAGTGGACTTTGCAGTGTACACAGGAACATTATCCTGTTGGAAGAAGAAGAAGAATGGGCCCCTGATGTGTTCCAATTGTGGAAGAAAATATTGTTCAAGTAGCTGTTGGTAGCCTGCAGCTGCCAAGCGAATGTCTACAAATGCTATATCGGTTTTCCTGCATCTCCGAATCTGGCCCACACCATAAAGGAACCACCACCAGCTTGCCTCAGAGAGAATATCTGTGTATCATTACTCACATCGTGCTAGCAATACTGCCAGCCATCTGGACCATCCAGGTTGAATTTCTAATCATAACTGAATATCACACGATGCCAATCTTGTTTCCAGGACATCACTTCTTTTGCAAATTTCAATCTCTTTCCTTTGTGTTTTTTAGTCAATTTCGAAGCAGCTTTTCTCTTCAAGTAAACTAAATTGCCAAACTTCTTTACCACTCTATGAACTGTAGATTTTGATATTAAAGCGTTTTGTTGTCTGGCCAAAGTGGATAAGCTCATATTTCCAGATTTGAAGTCCTTTACGATAGTCCTTCATTGTCGAGGTTTCACTTTTGATGGTCGGCCAGATAATTTTTTTCTGCCATAAGCATTTCTAAGTCACAAAAAATTGTTTACAACATTATGCAATCTGTTTAAAAGCTTACCTATTTCTCTAATCGATTGTCCACACTTTTTAAATGCATCAATTTTCCCCTGCGCAACTAGCGAAAGACTGCAACAACAACCAATTTAGTTTGATTACAACGTGAGGCTCAAATCTGTTTAAATATCTCCACAGCAGCCAGCATAATTCCGCAGTAAGACTAAGCAACGATATTTTTATTCGACACACTTCCAGGGGTGACACCCAAAATGTATCATGGAGCTTCTGAAAAATACTAATATTTCTTTTCTGAAATTTCCACAAATATTTTCTAGTTTCGTATAATCTATGCAACCCACTCTGGGGGGGGGGGGGGGGATTGTAGCGCGGGGAGAACAAATGACCCCTGGCTACAATCGTTCCCCCTTCGAAGAGTGACCCCCAAAACATATTTAACAATTTTGAGAAGTATAAATATCGTTTATGAAATTTCACCTAATATTTTAAGTTATGCATAATTAATCCAACTATGTAGCATCAGTTGATAAAAACTTTACCAAAAAGTGGATGATAAATTTAATTTTTTGGAAATAAACGTGATTGTTGCAAAATTTCTGAAGGTGGACCTATCTTTTTGAAAAGGTCTGAAAGTGAAAATTTATTTAAAATAAAAATGAATTATTTATTTGTAAGACATTTCATCATAAATAGTTATAACGATTACAGATTAATTGTCTCCACCAAAAAGGTGATTCAAATTCTCAATTAAGAGTTGAAATTTTGAAAATTTGGCTGGACCTATCATTTCGGTACGCACTGTATAATCTATTAAATATTGTAGCATCGCTTGGGAGAGGGGGAGGAGGTTGAGGCGTTTGAGCCGGGCGACACACTTCCAGGGGTGACACCCAAAATGTATCATGGAGCTTCTGAAAAATACTAATATTTCTTTTCTGAAATTTCCGCAAATATTTTCTAGTTTCGTATAATCTATGCAACCCACTCTGGGGGGGGGGGGGGTTGTAGCTCGGGGAGATACAAATGACCCCTGGCTACAATGGCTCCCCCTTCGAAGGGTGACCCCCAAAACATATTTAACAATTTTGAGAAGTATAAATATGGTTTATGAAATTTCACCTAATATTTTAAGTTATGCATAATTAATCCAACTATGTAGCATCAGTTGATAAAAACTTTACCAAAAAGTGGATGATAAATTTAATTTTTTATATGAAATTTAGCTTTAGTTTTTATACTTTAACTAACATAGCCTATATTTTTGTAAAGCTAAAATGTTTTTGGTAGTGGGAAACGTTGATGATACAAAAAAAAAAAAAAGAAAAGTCCGGAATGGTACAGAGCTCCTTATTCAGATGTTTTTCAAGGTCTACACTCGCCCCTCAATTTTACTTTGGTCACCAATGCGGTAGCAAACTTTTTGAATAAACGGCGCAGATACACTGTGATTATCAATCTCAATTTCGGGAGAATTCTTTTTAAAACTCCGCAAATAAATTTCGCGTTAGTGTCTAAAATCAAAATTTTGATTTTTCTAAACGTTTGAATATTCAGTTTTTTTTATATTTTAATTTGATTTCCTCATTGTATTCTGTTCAGTGCCCTCCTCTTTTTAAAATATTGCTCTGCTAACCAAGCTAAACGAATATTTATCATCTCTTGATTAAATTAGCCTTAGAATCAACTAGTGGGATAAGCCAAATGTCATCTTAACCCGGCATAAGGCGCGCACCGAACAGTGACGAAAGAGATCGCGCGGGGAATGACTGAGTTACCCCAATACATTCTAGATAAAATTTTCTGTAAATTAGAAGAAAAAAACACATTTGAATTTAAATAATAATAAGTGAATTAATTCTTTAAGACAATAAATTTCTTAAGTTAAGAGAATTGTTTTAAATATTCAACAGGGTGTCAATGATTTAAATCAATTGATTTAAATCGCGATTTTTTAAAAGAAATCATTGATTTAAATCACTTTTTATTTTAATCCTTAAAAAATTCTCTTGGACAATAACAATTTCATTATTTTTACCATTTTCTTTTAGAGCTTTGATTTCCATTTAAGAGCAAGAATCTGAGAGAGTGTCACGCCTGTGTGTAATTCATGACCTCTCAGATTTTCTCCCAAAAATTACCAAATATTTATTATCTTATTGAAAGACCAAATCCAGAATGTTTTGCTCTAAAGTTGAGTTGTTTAGTTTTTGTGGATCCCTAACGGTTAAGGTGCGGCATCAAAAATTAAGCGGATTTTCAAGACATGGAAGTTGCTGTGAGCCAAAACTCTTACCAGGAACTGTTTAACTCCAATTTTCTTTTTGTATATGAAATATAGAAGGTTGAAACTTTACAAAATGAATGTTAAATTTGCGGTAAGTTGTTGCCGTAAGGTCAGTGAAGGCCCTCAAAATAAGGCACTTTTGACGTTTTTTATCGTTTTTGAGGTCCAAAAACAGCTTGTACATTTCAGTTGGCACGGCAAAAGTAGTGTCGTTTGAAAGACCAGTGTAAGCACTTTAAAATAATGTATAAATAACCGAGAAAAGTTCATCATGCTTTTATTGCGTAAGGCCATTTTTTCCTGTGCATTTTTTGTAAAAAAAATTTTTACATTTCGCCTCAAAGGACTCAACTGTTCTATTAAGACAAAGAATAAAGTATGACTTTGGCAAAAAAAAATATTTCAATATGTTGTTGGCAGAGGAAGTTATGACCGTTTGAATATCGGTAAAATATGACATTTTTCATATTTCGGCCTTACGTAACTAAAAGCACGCTGAACTTTCCTCGGTTATTTATACATTATTTTAAAGTGCTTACACTGGTCTTTCAAACGACACTACTTCTGCCGTGCCAACTGAAATGTACAAGCTGTTTTTGGACCTCAAAAATGCCTTGTTTTGACCTTACTTCACTGACCTTACGGCAGCAACTTACCACAAATTTAACGTTCATTTTGTAAAGTTTGAATCTTCTATATTCCATATACAAAAAGAAAATTGGAGTTAAACAGTTCCTGGTAAGAGTTTTGGTTCACGGCAACTTCCATGTCTTGAAAATCCGCTCAATTTTTGATGCCGCACCTTCATCTTTAGGGGTCCATAAAAAGTAAACAACTCAACTTTAGAGCAAAACATTCTGGATTTGGTCTTTTAATAAGATAATAAACATTTGGTAATTTTTGGGAGAAAATCTGAGAGGTTATGAATCACCTCATAAATGCTAGGCTGACAGTTTTTCAGATTCTTGCTCTTAATAAATTGAAAAGTAATTCTACTCATCACCCCTCCCAGGGCTCGAAAAATCTTTAAAATTTTACATGCCCTGCCGGGCATGTTTGTCTAAAAAGTACATGCCCGAATAAAATTTTTACCTGCCCAGTTTTATTTTTGTTGTTTATAAATAAAAACATTTGAATTTGTCGTACAGTGTTAAGACGTTGATTGCCAAGCTACAAAACATACGTAGCATATGAGCTAGGCTAAATACAATGTACCTGTCAATTAGCTTTACTTTCATCTCCTCAGAAGTCAAATATCCATATTAATGTCATTGTAAAAGACAAATTCTAATCTGGAGAAAAACAGCAAATCACATATAAGCTAACTCAAATTCTATTCTGTCAGCTAAAAGGATATACTACAAATTAGCATCTCCTACTTGGGCAGTCAACATGTTAAACAGACAAAATATTAAATTTGCAGTTTTGTATCTGAATTAAGAATTATTTCAAACTTAACATATATGGTAATTTTTTTCAAAAATACGAAATAATAAAGTTTAGGATAGAAATATTTGATCGTAAAATTACATGGCCAGCTGGGCATGTAAGGGTTGAAGATTCATGCCCGATCAGAAATTCTACATGCCCCGGGCATGTCGGGCTATATAATTTTCGAGCCCTGACCCCTCCACAGATGGTGGAAGGTTCCAGTCCAAATAATATGTATGCACAAATAGTGCTATTTGTTGTCTAATATGTGAAATAAAGAAAATATATGCAGGTGCAGGGCAGGTGTTGCAAAGAGTGAATTGAGGGGGGAGGGACATGATAGAATGTGTGTGATATACTTTCAGTGAAAAGAAAAAACAAAAACATAACAAGACAGAAGATGAATTTTCTGTGCCTTGCATTAGCAACTGGGGGGGGGGGGGGGGCAGTTTTTATCAGTGGCTGAAATGGAACATATTCCAGCTTTACAAAACAAAAGCAAAATAAAGAGGGAGGGGGGGGGGCTGAATGAAGTGAGGATTGGATTGAGCTTCCTGCCCCATTTGATTTTTATCCTAGCTAATAGACAGGACTATTTTCAGATTGGCTCCTAACACTTTTTTCTGGGTTCCTTACTGGTGAAGCTTTACTTAAAAGGTGTTTTTGTATTTTAAAAAACTTAAAGGTAAGTTGTTCAAAAAAAAAAAAAAAAAAAAGAACTGAAGTTTCTATTTTTTTTTAAATAAAAAAAATCCGATTTAAATAAAAAAAATCCGATTTTTTTGATTTTTTAAACAAAATCATCGATTTTTTTACACCCTGATATTTAGAAAATACACTGAAAGGGTGAATGATTACAGATAAATATTTTCCCTGTGACAGGTGTTTGCATTAGAATGGGGTTAGGGCGCTTTTCCACTTACCGACACGGCAACGATAAATCGTAAGCGATTGTCGTCATCCGACATTGGAGCACGCAAAATGCATTAAAATATGTTATGCGCTTTTCCATCTCCCGATTCCAGGACGATTGTGCCGTCTCCGACCGAACGCTGTCGTTTGTCGTCCTATTCGTGTCGGATGGCATCCGTCTCGCCTTTAAAATCGGGACGATATTCATCTATATGATTACTTTCTTCGAACTATAGCAATGGCGTTTAAATTCGACATCTCTGTATTAATAAATATAAGCTTCAATTTGCAGACGATAAACAAAATATGTAGCAATAAAACAATTTTTTCATTTTATTTGGTATTTTGTTTCATTTTTGTTGCTCAGACGATTTTTAATGCTACAAAAAAACGCAAATTTTCATTCTGATAGTGTTAGCGCAGCCGAGCGATAAATGGCGAATCTATTCGATGGTGTTCAACGAAGAGACGATTGACAACGAAACACATTTATTAACAAATTCTGGGGATATACTCGCTTAGTACTAAAGAGCACTACAATTACGAAAACAAAACCAAACAACAATATTGCGACGAACAACTATATCATGGCGAACCTGTGGACTTAATTGAAAAAAGTTCTATGGCAACCCCTTTGGGAGTATTAGCGCTCTTAGAGATTAGATCCGCCATGTATCGCTCTGTGATTCCAGCAGATAGTATGCGTTTCGTTCTTAGTAAACAAGGTGAGACTGTAATAAAGTTGTGAATATCATGCACTCAATATTGTATTTTGATTTGTTTTCTTTTTCTGGAGGTAAAGTAAATATAACAGTTATCGTAATCTGTTAAATGGAGGAGCTATAATGATATACGTGTGAGCACAGTGCTGTCTCGAAATGAAATGTGGTGGAAAATGGCCCGTTCGGAGAAACGATATCGTTTGAGTGGAAAAACAGTGCTATAGACGACACGACACCGTATTTATCGTTACGTATTACCGTCCGACTTTCGTCGTTGTCGTGCCGTCAAGTGGAAAAGCGCCCTTAAGGGTCATTTACACTATGTCCGAACGACACGTCCGTCACGATTTTCTCCCCAGAAACCAGTTTTCGATCAACGTTGCCATGACAGCAGGCCGTCACAATCGGATCCCGTCGCCGTACGGCGAAAGTAGATATTTGTCGTGACGGTCGTCCGTCCAGCAAACAAGCAACCAATCAGAGCGAGTACAAGCGCCATCTTGATTCAAGAACGAATACAGTCACTTGCTTGTCGTTCGCCTGCACAATTAGTCCAGTAAAATTAGGTCAAAAAAAGGCCGAATCCGGACATTCAAAAAATACAATTGCCACCTATGCCAAGTTGTTCAGTATGATAAAGAGATAACGTATAAAAAAGTCCCACGAGTTTGAGCGTCGGGTTTGGGAGTTATGGGGGGGGCGAAGGAGGGGCTTAAAATACTGATTATTGCTTTATTTGAGCTCTATCTCAATGACTTCCTTTGCACGGAAATGTTATTGTATATAAAATTAAAGATGGTACATATTACTTAAGTATCAAGTGATGTTTTTGCGCAAGTCCGTCATTCGAGGGGGGCAGGGAGGGGTGCCCCCCCCAAAAAAAATTGAGCTTTCCACTTTAAAAATGCAAAAGTATCTGCGCAGATATTTTAATGTTTTATATGCCATTTTTAGTACATCCCCCCAATCGCCCCCCCTAATAAATTAAAGGGCGGACCTTATTTGCATCTCAAAAAAGTTGACAATAATTTAGTTCAGTTGCATTACTGAATAAGAAATAAATTCAAGAGTGCAATTTTTTTGAATTTTTGAGAGCTGTGGTAATAAATAGGAAGTACCTACCTTAATATTTTTTTTGTCGATGGTTTTATTATGAATTTTTCTATAGCAATCCTAAATTATTTTTGCTACTGCGTACTTGGCACCGTCATTTGCAATTTTGGACCACCGATAAAATGAATACCAAATGGATAATACATTACCAATTTTTGTTTCGTATTTAAGACACATGGCTGAACAGAGCCCCCGACAAATCTGTAAGGTCGAAAGTTCTGGAAAAGAGCAGGTATCCAGCTTGAACTTCAAAATGGTCATTTACTAAGTACCCCGAAAACATCTGGGTATTTTCCAGTATCATCATCGTTTTCTCATAAAAAGGGGTATCATAGTCTTAAAAAGATTCCCTAATTTACACTAAAAAATTTCGTTTCCGGTTGCAATTAAGAGCACTCAGCGGTTCACTTTGCTGCTTAATTTACTTGTCTATATATGTGTCCATTCAGATCAGTACTAAAATAGATAGACATATAGACCAGTCGTTGGTTATGATCACTGCCTTTGCCCCGTTAAGATGCGTTTTAATACTGACAGTCTGGTAAATAAATAATTTTTGTAAATATATAAATATAAAATATTCAGTTGTTAGAATACTTTGAATATAAAAAGTTCCGAATATAATGTGCATAAGATTGCATATTTAAGGAAATAGATATGTTAAAAAGTTTTAAAATGTAGTTAAAAAATCAGTGAATTGCTAAACTTGTGAGAATTTTACAATGAACAAAATTTGAAGTGCTGCAAAAATGAATCGTATTTTTGGAGCCTTGTACTGATGCTGACGGTATAGTAGTTAATGTATTTGCAAAAGGATGGAGCACAATACTGACATGCAGTGAAATTAAGGTTGGTTGGTTGGTTGGTTACTTTGGGTTTACTGGCACAAGAGCCTTCATACGCTATACTGCGCCAAACGATGGTGAAATTAAGGAGGATGGAGCGAAAGACGCTTATCTGAATAGGAATGTAACTGAAGTACATTTAAAATGCCGCAAGAACTACACGCGAAATCTGTAACCACCTAGTATTGCATCAGCAAGTAGTTAAGTACAGAAGCCTCTCAGATCCACTTTTGACTTCAAATCACTTTACTTTTTGTGCGGAAAAAAATGCATAGATGTATCCAAGTGTAGAAATAAAACCAAAGAAATTTGGTTTGAAGCAAAAACTATAGCATATATTAATGCAATTCGCGAGGATGACTTGAAAAGACACGATTCCTGGGGAGAAGAAGTACTTTCAGACTTGCAAAACACGATGGACTTAGTTCAAACAGATGGAAGATACCACAAATACGGTTTATCCATGTTTAAACTTGACGTATCTAAGTCTGCAGAAGCCGCAAATAGAGGTGGATCAAGGAAAGACTCGTCAAGAGCAGATATTTTTAAAAAGTGGTGCCAATATTTGGAAGAGAACGATGAATGCCAATACACTTTCAAGGAGCTCACTGATTTATTTTGCCGGCTAAATCCTTGTGTAGAGCCATACCATGACAAACATTTGAAAAGAAAACTCGTGGAACACTATGGGGACAGTATTAATGTCACGACCATTACAGGTGTGAATATATTTTAATGAGACAGTGTCCAAAATACTTTTCAATAAATGGTACACAGATAAAGCTGAAGAGGTAAAGAGAATTATTGAAACAACTGCCATGCTCAATAAGACGAGACATAAAAAATCAAGTTTATAATTGTTCCCAGTTTCCTTCTTTTAAAGAAATACGAAACGAAAACCCAGAGTTGATTCCAGAATCTCTCCAGTTACTGATCTCTCAGATTATTAAGCCTAAAAAACAAACGAAGGAAATTAAAAAAGCTATTGATAGGAAAGTGACTGCTATTTCTCATTCGATAATTTCTTCAACAAGACCACGTTCCTTTCTATATCCTATTCAATTCGGTACAGCTGTGTACTTACACAGGAGATTTGTATCAAGGCTACTTGTCAATGTAATATCAAAAATAGGGTTTGGGCTCTTCATATAGTGAAGTAATAGGATTTGAAAGATCTGTAACGAGGACATCAATCTAGAGAAGGGCTATATTCAGTTTGTTTTTGATTACGCGGACTATAACGTTTAGCCTATTGATGGTCACAATATGTACCACGCTATGGGAGGAATCATGTGCTTTACCCCTCGAACAGCCGTTCACATTGATTCAAAAGCTCCTCGAACAGCTGTTTTGACTAAAGCTATAGAAAATTGTTGTCTCACACAAGTTGTTTTACCAGCGCCCGAGTGCATGTGGTTATGCCAAAATTGAAGCCCTCCCATTGCAAAATTAGCTTGTAAAAAATTCATCCGCTGCTCCCTCTTTCATCTTGAACTTCCTATGGTCATCTGGGATATGGTTTGATGATGGATGCCTGAGCAAAAATAACGTGTTGAATGAAAAAGTCACCTCATAGCAATGTTTCAAAGTATAGTGAAAAGGTAAAAAAAATGTGTAATCATTTAAGTTTTTATGTTAAAATAATTTTTATTTTTAATATGTGTATGTGTTAAATACTTACGAGATTTGTCCTCCAAATTAATTATTCATTTATGATGTAGGAAAAGAGGAAGAAAAGACTTCATCTAGCAAAAGAGGCAGTTTTTAAACTAAAAGATTTCTGTCGTTTGTTTTACTTTAATTCAGCTATGTTTTCAGTTTTTACCAGCGAGGCAGGTAGAACACAGAGTGACCTAATGTTGACAGTGGTTGTTTGGGAGGGGGGGGGGGGGGGGGGGGGGGGGGGGGGGGGGGGGGGGGGGGGGGTGGGGGGAGGGGGGGGGGAGGGGGGGGGGGTGGGGGGGGGGTGGGGGGGGGGGGGTGGGGGGGGTGGGGGGGGGGGTGGGGGTGGGGGTGGGGGGGGGGGTGGGGGGGGTGGGGGGGGGTGGGGGTGGGGGGGGTGGGGGGGGGGGGGGGGGGGGGGTGGGGGGTGGGGGGGGGGGGGGGGGGTGGGGGGGGGGTGGGGGGGGGGGGGTGGGGGGGGGGGTGGGGGGGTGGGGGGGGGGGGGGGGGGGGGTGGGGGGGGTGGGTGGGGGGGGGGGGGTGGGGGGGGGGGGGGGGAGGGGGGGTGGGGGGGGGGGGGGTGGGGGGGGGGGGTGGGGGGGGGGGGTGGGGGGGGGGGGGGGTGGGGGGGTGGGGGGGGGGGGTGGGTGGGGGGGGGGGTGGGGGGGGGTGGGGGGGGTGGGGGGGGGGGTGGGGGGTGGGGGGGGGGTGGGGGGTGGGGGGGGGGTGGGGGGGGGGGGGGGTGGGGGGGGGGGGTGGGGGGGGGAGGGGGGGGGTGTGGGGGGTGTGGGGGGGGGAGGGGGGGGGGGGGGTGAGGGGGGTGAGGGGGGGGGTGGGTGGGGGTGGGGTACGGGGTGCGTTGGGGGGGTGTGGGGGGGGTGGGGGGGGGGGGGGGGGTGGGGGGGTGGTTGGGGGGGGGGGGGGGGGGGGGGGGGGGGGGGGCGGGGCGGAGGGGTGTGGACTCTGGGGTGGGGGGTGGGGGTGGGGGGGGGCGGGGGGGGGCGGGGGGGGGGGGGGGGGTAGGGGGGGGGGTGGTTGGGGGGTGGGGGAGGGGGGGGGGGTGTGGGTGGGGGGGGGGGGGGGTCGGGGGTGGGGGGGGGGTGGGGGGGGGGGGGGGCGGTGGGGTGGGGGGTGTGGGGGGGGTGGGGGGGGGGTGGCGGGGTAGGGGGTTGGGGGGGGTGGTTGAAGGGGTGGGGGGGGGGGGGGGGGGGGGGGGGTGGGGGGGGGGGGGGGGGGGGGGGGGGGGTTGGGGGGGGTGGGGGGGGACTTTAGATATCAAACTGATGGTCTAAATCAGTGGTTCTCAACCTTTTTACGGCTAACGCCCCCTTTACGAGTGAAATTTTTTCCAACGCCCCCCTTTCTAGTGAAGGTGAGGGGGTGTGCGAAAAGAGGTTTAAAGTTTAAAATAATTTCCTTCCAGAATTTTACAAAACGGTTAAACAAGATATATTTTTCCTAATTATTCATTATTAGAATTAAAATGACGAATGTAGAAATAAAAAACAAATCTATAATTAAAAATCTTTCACTTTTAAAAGAATAATAACAAAATAAAATGAAATAAAATAGAAATAAATGAGCAAAACATTTTTTGTTCAAAAAATGAAGGAAACAATCAAATGCAATAAAAATAAACAAGCAAAGCATTCTTTTTCTCATTCGAAAGGTGAAAGGAACATTCAGAAATATATGTTACTGAGATATTAGTTCTTGGTGGTTTAAAGCCAGTTTCCTCACGGTCGGTTTATTTTTTTTTTTAAGGTGAAGGCGCAAGTCTCCTCTTAGGACTATTTGAAGTCGAGTTCTCTGTTTTGTAACTGGGTCAGTGACAATACTGAATCCACATTCGACAAGGTAGGAAGAGGGGAAGACGATTAAAAAAATTTTGGCGATAGCTCACAGTCCAGGATAAAGGCTACTAATGTCTCCTTGCAGACAAAATCCTGTAAGATTGTTAACATTCTGGAAACCAGCTCTTCAAGTTTCAGTGGCTGACAGTTCCACCCATTCTCACTGATACTGAACATCTGCTGTCTCAATATTTTTAAAAGGGCTCATGACCCATTGAGGAACGTTCAGAAACAAAATATCCTCAAAACGCTCGGAGAAGTCTTTGTGCAAAGAGTGAAAATGTTGGCAAAAACGTGAGCATCATTGAAGGAGATTTCACTAAAAATAAACCATGAGAGTAAATAAATGAAGTGAGCGAAAGCCAAAGTTAAAATACTGAGGTCAAACAAAACCGTCAAACTGAGCGGGCACTCTAAGCATTGCAAATACGATTGCCAGCTAAAAATTTAGGAAAATAACCAAACCGAGGAAAATAGCCAAACGACACGAATGCCCTGGACCATCGAGATATTTAGGATATCTTTAGGGTAGTCTTACTTTCTCATAGGGACTAAGCTAAATTATGAGAACACGGTAAAAGAAAATTAAGAAAGTTAAAAAACAAGAAACAAAATCAATGACGTTTAATGTTCTGCCAAAAACGCTATTTGTGGGAGATACTCAAATGCAATCGTGAATCTTTTTTGAAGTATTTTAAATCACCCATTAAATTTCGGAAATAAACATTGAAATCTGGTATCCTTAAATGAGGAATTGTTCAGTATGAAAACCAGTTTCGTTTGGCAACATTTTAAACAGGCGACTGAAACTTGAAACTTGAAAAATTTGACCATTTTCACCTGCAGATGCCGGACGGTATTTTTACATGCATGATAATTACTGAAAAAAAAAGGCTTTATTAAATTTTTTTACGGCTGTTAGAAATGACATTGCTGCGGTAAAAAGAATCAATCAACAGTTCGGTTAAAAATACACAAACGATGGTGTGGCTGATGCTTTTGAATTTTATTTAGCTACGTGTGATCAAAATTAACCAAATTGGCTAATATTAGATAAACCATTCAACCTTGATTGCAACTGCAATTTATTGTAACAGTTCTATATTAGTTAAAGCTCGACCGCGGAGAGATGACGGCTGACCTTAAAAGGGAAACGAACCGCTTTATTTTGTAATAGGTAGCATCATAGAGATCACGCAGGAAGTAAAAATTTTAATATACGAGTGAGTAAAAAATAACTTTTGACTCAAAATGAAAGAGGCTCGTTTCCACTTCAAGGTCATCCGCCATCTCTCGGTAGTCAAGCTATAACACTCTCTCTCAAGATTGTCGGACCAAAAAGATTACTAAAAAGTCAAATCGCTATAAAAAGAGAGAGAGAGAGAGAAAAGGAAAAATAGATAACTAAAAAAGCTAAACTATTTTAATAAAAAAAGTCACCCCCGAAAAAAGTAAGAAAATACTTTTAAAGATTCCAGAGTGCATAAGTTTATTTTATACACAAATAATACAAGTTGTATTTTTGATTTAATGCAAAATTTAATTTTTATTTTTACAATTAAAATAAATTCCAATACATTTATTATCCTCTGACCCTAAATTTTCCCACCGCCCCCCTACTGCCCAAAACATGTTCACCGCCCCTCAGCATCTTCCCACCGCCCACAGGGGGTCGGTACCGCCCCCGTTGAGAACCACTGGTCTAAATCATGTTTCAAAAACATTTAATTTACTCCCTTCAACTTTATCTGGATTAATATTTGATAGAAATAAACTTTGAAATGTATCAAAAACGCTGCAAAATCCTGGGATTTGCTCCGATCTGGTCAATAGTTTCCATTATTTGGGGGGGGGGGATGGGGGATGTATTCAAATATGGCATATAAAAAACATTAAAATAATCTGCGCATATGCTTTTACATTTTTAAAGTGGAAAGCTCAAAAAAAAGGGGGGGGGGGGCCTCCCCCCCCCCTCGCCCCCCCCCACGAAGAACAGACTGACGCAAAAATATTACTTGAAACATAAGAAATATGTAACATCTTTAATTTTATATATAATAACATTTTTGTGCAAAGGAAGTCATTGAGATAGAGCTGAAATAAAGCAATAATCAGCATTTTAAGCCCCTTCTTCGCCCCCCCATAATTCCCAAACCCGACGCTCAAATTCGTGGGACTTTTTTATACATTATCTCCTTATCATACTGAACAACTTGGCATAGGTGGCAATTGTATTTTTTGAATGTCCGGTTCATGACCTAATTTGACTGGACTAAATATGAATGCCTCTCCCTATTTGGAGGACGTATGTCCGTTCGCTGGGGAAGAAAAATCGTGACGGATGTGTCGTTCGGACATAGTGTAAATGACCTTTTAGGGCGCTTTTCCACTTACCGACACGGCAACGATAAATCGTAAGCGATTCCGACATTGGAGCATGCAAAATGCATTAAAATATGCTATGCGCTTTTCCATCTCCCGATTCCAGGACGATTGTGCCGTCTCCGACCGAACGCTGTCGTTTGTCGTCCCATTCGTGTCGGATGACATCCGTCTCGCCTTTAAAATCGGGACGATATTCATCCATTTGTTTACTTTCTTCAAACGAAAACAATGGCGTTTAAATTCGACATCTCTGCATTAATAAAATATAAGCTTCAATTTGCAGACGATTGATAAAAGATGTAGCAATAAAAGATTTGAATCATTTTATTTTATACTTTGTTTCATTAATTGTAGCGCAGACGATTTTTAATGCTTCAAAAAAGATTAAATTTTCTTTCTGAACTTTCTTCGATGAGCAACACAGTAGTCATGGCATTCAAGTTTGACGTGCCTGTTTTGTGTAAATTAATTGAGCAGTGACCATGTCTATGGGATAAGCGAAATATTTTATACAAAAAGAAAATTCACTGGGAAAAGGCCCGGGAAGAAGTTTTTAGATTTTTAAATGAGGAATATGACGACACAACTTCTACAGACAAGAAAGAAACAGGTAAGTTCAAAGAGCATTGTTCGTATCTATAAAAATATATTATACACTTTAGATTAAACTACACTTTATATTTATTTTGCACTTCAGGTTAAATAACCTTGTCCAGATTTTAAATTTTTACTATTCTTTGTAAATTTAGCAAAAATATTTAAAATCACCTAAAATCTTTTCGCAATTTCTTGAAAAGTGTATAAAACTCGCCTACAATGTAACTTTCTTTAAAAATATCGTGCACTCAATACCTCTTAATTTGTTTTCTTTTTCTCATGAGGTAAAGCAAATATAATAGTCGTAATCTGTTATATTGAGCAGCTATAATAATATACGTGCGAACACAGTGCTGTTTCGAAATGAAATGCGGTGGAAAATGACCCTTTTGATGAAACGATATCGTTTGAGTGGAAAAGCAGTGCTATAGACGATACGACACCGTACTTATCGTTGCAGTATTACCGTCCGACTTTCGTCGTTGTCGTGTCGTCAAGTGGAAAAGCGCCCTTACTGTGTGCCCCGCGCGATTTCTCTCGGGTCAATAGCAAAAAGTTTTCTTTGACGTATGGTAAAAGAAAGAGGAAAAAGCTTTTTTGATTTGAACATTTCAAGCAACATAAGACTTGAATATTTTGCTGTATACTTTGTGATGAATCGTTTCATTGTCAATATATTTATTTAAGAGCATCTAATGAAACATTTAGCTTTTCTTTTAAAATTAGTGATTGGCATGTATTGATTCATCTGTTTGTTTGTTTTCGAATTGAGCTCACTATGTAACGAGTCAATTTCCTGGTTCACTTTTCCTGAAGGAGAGGGGTAAATCCCAGTGCTCATCGTATGAAGATTTAGCAGTTATTTCCTTGCCGAAGAATGCCAAGTGCGGCAAATTTTTAACATACGAGGTTCGCTTTTATGTTGCTAAAAAACGGTGTATGGCAGGGAAGATGACTCGCGATTACGAACAGAACTATTTCTAAGTCGTGTGTTGGTACGCTCAATTGAAGGTGTGCTATGTTGGGAATGTGGCCTAGATCCTGAATAGAGTAACTGGTGCAGAACTTTTCAATGATCTTCTACGTGAGCAACCAATAGCGCTACGTGCGTAAAGAAAGTAAAATTTCAAAACGTGACTTTTTCGGCCATTTGCATGCACCTTTTCTTTGTATTGTTGTTAGATTGTTAAATTTTTGCCTATAATTGGGCTGTTTGCTGTAGTGCATTGTTTTTGGATTATAAAAGGTGCTTCTAGTTTTGTGTTTCAAACTTATGTTATTTATTAAATCGAGTACTTGCTTTTTATTTTCGGAACAAGATTGAAGATAACAAATGAACCCTGTGGTTTGCCGAATGTTAACTACTTGATAAATAAAATGAAGTAAAAGAACTTGCACCTTATATATATTTTATTAGTGTGTCTTATATTAAGATTTATCTTGAATTTTGAAATGAAGAGAGCAGCACCAAGATTTTTCAAGGGGATCACAACTTTTTGAGAGGGGAGAAAATAGCGATATTTAACTATTACAGCCTTTTGTGTTACTTTTCATTTTAAATGATGGCTTTCGACATTTATTTTTTCATTTGAACTATTAACATTACCTCAGTTTGGTGAAATATACTTGTAGGTGAGTATCTCCCACCCGGACTATTTTCAAAGAGAGAATTAGAAATTTCGGCTGTAACCCGCCGGTCCCGTTCTGAATTTTATACCAGCGGTTCCCACACGTTTTAGGTCACTGAACCCTTAGTGCTTGACTTTTGTTTCAATCAGCCCCTATTGTTTATGACTAAAAGACAAAATGTTTATAATCTGGGAGCCAAATATGATGTGGATAAAAAATGATCATTGTTTAATTACTTTAGTTGTGCGAAAATTTTCGTATTTTGGCAGATTAACACATCTTATGGTGTGCTGAACTTATTTTAAACACTTTTAGAAATTATCTGTCCTGTTCGTGTGAACTTGTATTTGACCAACCTTTTTTTTTTGTTTTTTTCTTTTGTGGGTGTTCTAAGAATAGTTTTGAAAAAAACCTACTATGTCATGTCAGTAAAGTGGGTTTTTACAAAGTTTGAAAACATTTATTTTAGAAACAAACTAAATATTGCGAATGTTTTGATTAATACTAAGCCTAGAAATTGGTATTGATCATTTTAGTTACAATATTTAGTCTTGGTCAGTACCTGGTCCAGAAATTGTCATTTTCCTGTTCTGACAACTTAGTAGGTGTTAGAAATAAAACTGCACTTGAATTTTACATTTGTTTGCATGTTTTTTAAAAATACTTAGGGTATCAAAATAAGCAACAATTATACCAATCTATAAGTTCAATTCAATATCAATTTAAAAATTGAATTATACAATGCTTTTTCCTAATTTGTCAAATAAAAATTTTTTAGGTGATCACATTGACCTCTCTTCAGGGTCTTCCTGATTCTATTAAAAGTAAAAGTAGGTGCACAATGTTTTAATAGAGAATGATATTTAAATCATTCTTGGAAAAAACCCGAAAAAATCCGGCTTTTCCATCAAAAGCCCAGGTGGGCTGGGCTTTTTCAAAAAACCCCCTGGTTTTTTCAAACCCTGGTTCTGACTCAAAACGTAATGCATGTAATTGAACAAAATTTCATACACATGAACGTGAAATGACATCAGTGATTAGTCTTAGCATTACTCTCCTGAAGTGCCCCATTCGAACGAGTTAAGATTGCTTTTAGCTTGAATTCCCGCTCCAGAAGGTTAATGCTCTCTGCGCTAGTAGTACTATGTAGGATAGTATTAAGTATTAGTAAAAGGTTCTCATTTTTCTCCCTTGAATATTTTCTTTTCGGCATCACTTAGTAAAAGAAGTCTAGTTTCGTTACAATAAGATGTTTTTCACTTTGCATCCTCTTATTAAAGTAGCTAAACTTTTTTCCATTGTTCAACAGTGCCTTCCTCGATGCTTGCCCTTTTACTAGAAAAGGTATGAGTTGCTAAGCCATATGCCCCCCCCTCAACTCAATCCATTCACGAGAAGGAGAAATGTTTACATTCCAAAGCACACAATTTTAATATTTTATGACCTACTCCCTAAATAGTTTATTGTTAACTGGCATGTCCGAGGCAAAGCTTTTCTACTTTTTGGTTAACCTGACTCTAGATTCTCAAATAACTTGAATAATCGCTTCGCCATTTTTTTTAATGCCTCTCAGTGTCGATTTTAGGGCATTTTTATGCTACTCTAAAGCTGTTTTCGAGATTCAGTGGTTTTCTTCCAATTTTCGGACACCATTCATTTTAAATGAAAGGGACAATTACGTTCTTTTTGCATCTCAAAGTGCAACCGTGAAATCAAGCCTGAAACGTTCCAACGCATTAGCGTCCAAAACGTAATAACGCGTAATAACGTATAAACGCGTCATAAAACTGAAGGTGAAAAAAAGAAAAAAGATAAAGCAGAGAGGCAAAACGCAAGATTTGTAGATATTGTAATTTATTTGCTCAGCGCAGTGCATCGTACTAGCTTCTTTTCTCGGCTGCTGTAAATAGGAGTGGGTAGCATTTCCTATCCTTATACAAGGTACATAAATACAGGGGCGGATACAGAAATTGTTTTTGAAGAGGGTACCGAAGAGCAAAAGATGGCTCCCTCGCATTCAATGTTTTGTAATAAAGGTCTCATAAGGTTCTTTATAATGTTTTTTAGGATACTTTAAAGCCTATTAATCTGTTTATAAGTAGAAAAATATTATATTCTAAGTGAAATAGATTTAATTTAAAAAAAATCAAAATTAATATTTAAATAAATTTGAAAAATGAATGGATATAAAGCAGCAGTGGAATACATTAGTGTAAGAGCTCAGTTCAGCCAGTAACTAGACTAGCGGCTTTGCTGTACAGGGCACTGAAAAATAATATGAAGGGATAAAAAAAAACGTAGTTTGGAAAAGTTTTGTAGTACTTAAGCTGCATCTGATTTCAGAAAAAATATTGCCGAGTATATTGAGAGGGGAAAAGTATGAGCCATTTTCTACAGATAAATTAATGTATCAAACGCATTCTTTTCTTTCAGATATTTTAAACCCCTCTAAAGTGTATTTCACGCATGTTAATTCGCAAAGCGCATAAAAAAATTTGTGAACCGTATTTTAGCTTTGTAATATGAATAAAAATGAAGCATCGTGAAAGTAGGGGATGGAGGGGGCTGGGCAATTGGAGTTCTTAAACATTATAGTTGAATGATTTTATTTTTCACAAATTTAGAACGCTTTGCATTCTGCATGTTAAAATCAAAATGTTACACATTTCTTTCTTTCCATATTAACTACCATTTCATTCTTAGATTTTTTTTTCTTCTGGAATCTATCCACTACTACAGAAGTATTCAAGCTGTTAAACTTAGCGGAACCCTTTGAGCTTACCGTTTTTTTTAAAAATTAAACTCTTAAACAAAGCGGAGAGGGGGGGGAGGTGTTACAAGATATCCAAGTTCATTCTACTTAAAAATTATTGTTTCCGCATTTAAATTTTATGACAAGCCTTAATTCACTATCTTAATAAAGTAATGAATGGTTCCGCAGTTAATTAGGTTTTTGTTGATAATCGAAATACATTCTATGAGTAATGAACAAAATCAATGAATAAAATATTTATTCATACTATCTTTATAAGCCTGAAAAAATTTGCTATTTCATAGAAATTAAAACTTTGGGGCTATGATTAAGGAAAAAATGATTACTTGTAGAATTCAGGTTGAAGACCTCGGCGTTACCATTATGTTTTGCATGTTTTCGTATACTCCAATTCTTCAAAATAAATTTCACTTCCTTAAAGAATATTGAAGAGTATTTTTACACCTTGAAAACAAATCTTAGCAATATCTCTACGAATCCTTAGCAAGTAGTTTCCCGAACAGTCCTGTCCTGTGTATTTTTAAACGGTTGAAAATCAAAATGCAAAGCAGCAATTTTTAACTTCTAGGCAATTTTGTTACAGTTCAATAAATTATTTAACCCATTAATGCCTGACAGTTTTTTTCCAAAGATATTTTGTATACTGGTTACAAACAGTGTTTAATGGACAGGAAAAATAATAAAAAAATATTATGTAAAAAATAATTTTTTTTTATTAATTAAAGAAAAATCGTCCCTTAAAAGTTACGATAGACCCCAGAGGGTACATACTTTTTTTACTAAATTTTTTTTCTGCCTACGATATAGTATTTAAAAATACATTTTATAAGATGAAATAAAATCAGCAATTAGCATAAACTGGGATGCTGGGAATAACTTTGAAAACTTAGCTTTTTTTCTTGAGATCGTGAACGATGTAATTTTTGATAAAGATCATATTTAAACTGCTACAGAACACACTTTACAATGGTTATGTGCTACAATCTGTTAATAACGAATTGAAACAATACCAAAGTACTAATTGAACACTATTATTTGGTTGAAATGTTCATTTTTGGGAAATTCAGACCCTTTTTTGGACCGTACCTAAAAAAGGACGCTAGGCATTAAAGGGTTAACCGCCATAAAGAGTCATATCAAAGCTAACTAAGAGACTGCAGTTACAGTACCGCAATTATAAATATTCTATGCTGACATCGCAAACTTGGGATTTTCTTTTTTGAACAGATCGCACTTATTTTCCGGTTTCCGTTAAAAGTCTACAAAGCAAACGCTTTAGAAAGTAATAAAACGAAATTGCATTTACGACCGCTGACTAAAAAATAAAGTAAGACTCAGTAATTTGACTGTCTTTCAATAAACGTAGAAAAGAGAGAAACGCAGGAAAGGAATGTCGTTCTTATTTCTTTGCTCAAACTAGATTTTCCTCTTAAGAATTTTAAATGAATTTCTTGACATTTTCAGTACTTTCTCATTATTTCTGGCCCTGAACGAGAATGCGGGCAATATTTATTCTCACACTTAAAAGAAGAGAAAGAGAGGAATAGGGGGGGGGGGGGAGAGAGAAAAATTTAAAGAAAAAACGCGTCTTATATTTAAAAAAAACAAGTTGATGAGCAGTTTAAATTGTCAAATTATGCAAACTCAATGTATGTGACAAAAGATGATATTAGGTTTTAAATGAAAGAACCTCTTGACAAAATTCTATTCTCTTTAAAAGGTTACACATTGTAAAAGCTCAAGAAAGTACAACACCTTCTTAAATATAAATTCCGAACTTTCATTTTTGACTTGCAAAATAAGAAAAAGTTTTCGAACTTTATCTATGTTATCACTTTGATTCAATTAAACAAATATCTTACGACTTTTTCTAATCTGACTTCCTTTGTCCTTTAGATTATTAGTATTTTTCTGCATTTTATCTGTACAAAGGAGATTTCAGTGTTAATATAATGAAATTCCTCTACGGGGATAATTTATTTTCTTTTATCTTCAATCTTCGTATTGCTTTCTTTCAAGTTTAATACCTGAATTCGGAATCTCACTCAATAACTTTTAAATTTGAACTTTACAGGTTTTAATAAAAATTAGGGCTGTCGTGAAGAATTGAAAGTGACTAATAGCAATGACGGCTCTTTTTAAAATGAAGTGTACAATAGTATTTTGATTAACTTAGAAAGCAAAACTTGTAATAACTGTTCGAAATAACAAGCCAGGACATAGACTTTATTATTTGCATCATATTTATTTCAATTCAGAAAAAAAAGGGAGAGGGGGATGCTGAATATTAAAAAGCACATATGAATTATAAATTCTCTCTGTATAAAAATTGTTGCAAAAATATTTAAGCCCTATTAAAATCACTTCATTATTTTACCGCTTACACAGCGACATAATGAAATACGGAGTTTTTGCTGTCTTTGAAGTAGTCTACTCTGAAGACTCTAGTCTGCTTCGCAGTTTAAGATTCTAAAGTATGGTTTTAATTTTCTCATTCCGTTTTCCTTTTCTCTCATATTTTCTTTGTGTGTTTTCTTTAATTTTTCTATTTAAAAAAAATAATAATGAGAGAAATTGGTAATGTAAAGTTAGCAAAAGTGGAACGTCCGTCTAGAACTTTTTGCTTCAGGAGTGTAGATTGTGATAATGCTAATTAAAGACTTGAAATTACTGTAAAAGCTCTAAGTATTGGGAAGGGCAGGAAACGCCAAATTTCGGTTGCACAAGCTTTACTCACTTTTAAGAAATATATTATTACATAAGGCTACAAAAAATTAAACAAATAAATATTAATTACGAATAAAAGCTGAAATTAACGAAAATTAATCACAAAAGCAAATCGTTAACGAAATCCTGATTCCGAAAATTGACTATTTTAGAAAATTATAAGTGAAAACTGTACATTTCCTATCTAAAAAATGTTCGTTGAATTTCATTTTCATTGGTCAAAACTTTTATTACTAGTAAATGCGTCTAAACATTTCCAATTCTTCGGCGAAAGAAAATGTCTCGAATGGGAGGGTTTTATGTTATTTCTCAATTACGGGAAAAGGGGAGAGATTGTATTGTCCAATAATCATGATTTTAGATTAAAGCCCTTTTTATTCAATCGTATTTTAGCGTGGGGGAGGGGGGAGAAAAACACTCATTTTCCTACGTATAGTACAGGCCAGCTTCTGTATTCCTTTTCAGTCATTGATTTTATTTATTGTTGCTAGGCGTTTTCGAAACTTAATGTCTAACAGTTAGTGCAAGAACTCTTCCAGAATACGACTGACTCATCAACAAAGCTTCTTATTTCTAATAAGGAATAGATAAGAACCTTTGCTTTTCTTTTTTTTTCCAAGTCGGGGAGAACTCCTTGAATTTACAAAATGCACCTGGAAACTCCTTGGAGTTATTTCGAATCAAAATTGAAGCAACTTCGTTCAGGAATAGTCCGACAAAGTTCTTAAGCACATGGACTTTTTCGAAAATTCTTATATATGGGCGGCGATTCTCTGTAAACTCGTCATTTTTCACACGAAATCTGTCCGGGCACGGTTTTTTGAAATGTTCGTGTAATTATAATACTATTGCTCAGAAAATGAATCTATTACTTTGGTTTGAAAGAGGGCCAATTGAAGTTTGTGTTTTTCTGATAAATCATGATAGGGGGTAAGTCCCCCGACTAGTATAACTAGGCAGGGGACTGTGCCAGGTGACTGTGTTTTTGCTCTTTGTTGCGTAATATCTGCAAAACTATTGGAACATAATTAGTTACGAGACTACCTATAAATTGAGGCACAAATCGTGGACATAATAACTAATATGTTTTATAATTAAATTAATTGACATTAATAAAATCACTTCCCAGAGGACTGTTTTCGCAACGATCACGATGCATACTTTCAGCACAAATATGGCTCTCAAACCAAGCAAAGTAGCGTTTCAACACCGTTCTCGGCGATTTCGACAAATTCACACTGATTACTTTAAACTTCATGCCAAAAAAAATTTGCAAAAGTTATAGATTTTTCGTATTACAGCTTTGAATTTGTTGCAGGGGACTGTTTGAGAAAACTCCGGACAGAATTTACATGACAATTTTAAGTTTTAGAAATACGTAATTATACCTTATTTCATAAGAAAAATATAGCTTCATTATTCTATTTTAAGATATTAATTGCCAAATTTATGTAGTGTTAATAGGTTTTTTGAAATACTATCTTTAACAGTCAGACCAAAGACTCTTTGGGACAGCCAGGGTACTGTGTTTTTGGCGCTTAGATAATTTCTAGAAAAAAAATTAAATTGTTATCACTCCAAATACAATTGGGCCACAAAGTATTAATGCTTTACTTGTATTAAGAGCGATAATTACTTTATTACACTTTATTATTTTTAAAATACTCCGTCCGGACAGCCAATTACCACTTTACAGAGAATCGCCCATATATATATATATATATATATATATATATATATATTTTTTTTTTTTTTAATTATGTTTTTTTTTCAGACATAGACATTCATTAGACATAGAGATTGCGATATCAGCCTAGCCAGCATTAAAACGGCTTTAATTTTTTTTTTCTTTTTTTTTTACGAAATGACCCTTTTCCGGGTGAAAAAGGGTGGGGGAGACGGCGCCAGGTCAAATGCTGCCCTCCCCCCCTTCTCTTCACATATTAATAGTGTCTTTTAGGTAGACAGACGATCTGAGTAGAACTGATTTCCGTTGAGCAATATGTAGATCTTACAAAGTAATCAATGATTGCATTAATGCACTGTTTACTATCGGGAATGTGGAAATTTATATTTTTGTTTGAAAAACTTTCGTTTTTGCAATTGAAACTTTTTGAAGGATTCATCGATTGCAGGTTTTTGTTATTTGTTGCTTTAATTTTGAATTAATGCGCAAAAGTTAGGCGATTGAATCATTGAATTTCTTCTTGCTATGGGGGGGGGGGTGGCTCTTTTCACAGGAAGTTCGTCCAATGCTAAGCAAGCTTACTTTCTCGTAATGCAAAATAGATTTTCTAACAACTTCTGTATCTCTCTCGATCGTTCCAGGCTCCAAATAAACTCAAATAGAGCTTTTAAGAGATAAAGCGATTTTAAAAATACTTAACTGAGTTAGTGATCATGTTTCACCAAATTCAGCTGAGATACTAATTGCCATCTGTTTCAACTTTGGCCGACGACCGACTGCCGCCTTTTTGCCGAATTGCCAGCTCTCCCCAGCTTCACAGTTTATTTCTCAAGAGTATTTTTTTTCATTCTTAATGATTTTCTTACTTTTAGCAATTTATGTTTACATGATTACGTTTTTGCGTCTTCACGATGGTTCTTTATGATATCTTGTAAATTTGAGTTGATGAGATTGAAGTGTGATCGTCACTGATCACTGCACTAATAAAATTTCATGTATCCCGAGATTTCCCCTTAATTTTTGTGCCGTGAAATCAGCTGTAAATTGGGTAGATTGAAGACATTCAATTATTTGTAAAGCCTAAACTTATTAATTTTCCAATTCTTCATTGTTTTTTAACCTTTTAGAAAAATGCAACCACGAACTATTAGGAAAGCTGTATTTAATGTAAGGTAAACCGACTAGTGAATGAACACTTCCAGTAAATGAACAGCTCATAGGGTTTTGAAATATTATTCGTAAGGGAATCGACTGAAGCAACTTCTTACTACACACTTACAGAATGAAATTGACTAGAAAATGCTTCATTTTCCCCCTGGTAGGGGTGTTTATTCATTGGGTTTGAGAACCTTTTTTTCATATCAACCCCCCAAAATACTTGATGAAGAACCATAAAAGCTCTCCCAAGTTTTTTAGATAATTACATGTATCGTCTTAAACTTAAATGTCTTTATGATCATATTAAAAATGCCACAATTTTTAAAGACGCTATGATTTTTTGAAATTGAAAATTTGCTAAAGTGTTCATTCACTGGTCGGTCTACCCTTTAAGTAGATACGTGTTTCGGGAGTAATTTCTTTTCTTTCTACTATTTTTTGGTCTTTATTTATTTATTTTTGACAAATCTTTAAGATCCAAATGATTTTTACGAATTTTGGAAGATCTCTAATATTTGAAATGAATTTTCTGAATTTCTACCCCGTATAAGGAAAACATGTTTTGGAAGTATGCCAATATAGAGGTCGCACTTCGCCGATAATTGTATGTCGCGCTTGAGGCTTCAGTCCTTTGAGACTTTTGCATCCTAAAAAAACTCTATTATTTTGGAAGATGGAAGCAATTTTAACACACGCTACTTCAAATCAGTTTAGTTTGTGCTTCATTTTAATAATTATTTTTTTCCCTAGATCTAACATTGCTTTTTAGATTTTTCACTGGTGAAATAAATGTAGAAATGAACTACATACTAATGCATTGGAATTTAATATTAATGAATTAAACAAGTGTTTCGTTGGATATTATTTCTCTTAGTACTATTTTGAGTTCATGAAACTTCTTTCAACTTAAAACTTTCTAATGATAAAATGTAAGAGGCAATTAAAGAAGAAATGTGTACTACAGTACACTCCCGATTATCGATAGGGTAGTACGGTAATCGCGATGACGTACCGTATAAGAGTACTGTTTTCACTTGTAAATTTAAAATAAGTGCATTTTTCTGTATTTAATAAATCATCACGGCTAAAAAAAGAAAGAAAGAAAAGAAAGTCTGAAATGACCCACGGATAATCGGGAGTTTACTGTACTGTCTGTTTGCGTATTGTGTGCCTGGCAGCCACGAACGCTTCCATTTGAAAAAGGGGAGATAGGTTTAGGATGCGCACTTCCCGATGCCTTCAGCTTTTGTTCGCTTGCTACTTCCTCGTTGCATTTCTCCCCTATTTCGAGAAAGTCAAAAGAGACTTGGTGCGTGCGTAGATGCGGCGGAGGTCGCACGAAAACATTTTAGACAGTATTTTGATTTTTAACTTTGTATGTTTGACACAAGCAAAAATGTAGGGAGACACTGTATTCCTTGTTTTCTTATCAATTGCACTACTGATCTGTATGCAAGTATTTAGATAAATATGTAGCATGAGGGAAATCCTCTCCCCTCTATAAAAATTTCTAATCTATAATTAGGGATGCACCGATTAATCGGCCACTTCGCCGATTAATAATAATCGGCAAAATTTTGCCGATTAATCGGCGGAAAAATATTTTTTAAATATCATTTTTTAAAGCATACTTTTACCAAGAAACTATAATAAATAATTTTATTTACACTAAATACATTTAACTTTCTGCAATCCTTACTATAACATGCAAGATGGGAGTGTGTACAGAGTAAAAACAAAACAAATAGTTCATTCAATGCATAAAACTGAATGGAATATTAAAAGAGAACCCTCACAGCCGATATTCAAATGACACTATTAGAAATAATAAAACTCCTGAAATTTCAAATTGGAATCAGAAAACATGAGTGCTTTGTTCTATTTTTCATCAGACAAATTTTTCCGATCAACTGGCGGAAAAAATGTTTTAAATAAAATTACTTTCAGTATGCCTTGAACAAGAAACTAGAACTATAATGAATTAATTTACAAAAAATGAATAATTTTCTTGAAACAAAATTATAATATGTAGTACGAAAGTGTAGTGAGTAAAAATAAAACAAATAATATTCAAAGAATGAAAAAAAAAATAAAATAAAAGCTCTCAGTTGATATACATGTTTCAAAAATGAATTTTTCTATTTTGCATAAATATGCATATATAGACAATTTTGCAACATTTTTCATATGTCGGTACTTTGCTCTTTAGCATAGGGCTTTATGATAATCTCTAATTTTCAAAAAAGAAAAATCTTGAATTAAATAGCTACTTACAATTGAAAAATAAATTACTGTTTTAATTTAATTCGATTAACTATAATATGAAAATTGGTTCAAATAAATTTGATAAAATGTTGAAATTATTTTTGGGAAAATTAGGAAAATGGAAGAAAAAAAATCTTGTCTCTGACATGAATTAGTAACTATTTCCAAACTCTAAATCGCGAAAAGAAAGGGGGGGGGGGAATTGATGGCGAAATGGATGATATTAAAAAAAAAAAACTGATTATTAATCGGCCTGACCGATTAATCGGCCGATTATCAACAGCCGATTAATCGGTAATCGGTAATCGGCCAATTTGCTTATCGGTGCATCCCTATCTATAATATTGGTTTAAAGTGGCTCATTTTGTTGCTTTGCACATGCACTATTTGTTTCATACAATTTATTGTATGAAATAGTTTCGCTTTGACTTAATTTGTATATAATGAAATTTAGTATACTGAGTAAAGGTATGCATTTTTGTAAGTTTTCTTTTGGCAGTAATAGAAAACTTTTTTTTTGTAGTATATTGACTTATATTTTTTGTAAAATTATCATAAAATTTAACAATTGATGTTTATTGATTGAAATAAAATTATTTTGTTTATAACAGTGTTTCTCTTATCTTTTTAGGAGTTGTTATATTTTTGTCATATGTGGAGACATTTTAAAAATTGGAATCAAGAATTCTTTGTTTTCTTTCATATAATGCCAGGTAATAATTTTAAACTATGCATTTGTGCGAAATTAGAGCCTCTTCAGTCTTATTTTTTATGCATTTCATACTTATTTTTAAATTTAATATTTAATCTCCCTCCCTCCCCTTCATAAGGGAGCCGTTAACTTTTGGTGAAGATATGTATTGATTCTTGATGCTTTATATAAATAATATAAACCAAAAAGTAACTAGGATTCAAAATAGTATTTTTGATATGTATGGGAAACAAACTTTTTGCTGTTGATAAGTTAAAAAGCAAAACTAAATGTATTTTCAGAAAATGTTATATTGACTGTATTTAGATATGAATTGCTCATTTTTTCTATGTGAATTTATTAACTTATATGATTAACAAAATCAAAAAGGTTGTCTTAGTAGTAAAAAGAATGTTTAGGAAACTTATAACCTTGTTTTAGTGTACAGATATTAATGAAATTTTTTACTGAGAAAGTGCCAAAATATTATAAGATGAGCATCATAAGCTAAAAATTATTTTTAATAAGGATATTTTAGTTACTCTTTCAAACTCTTCCAGAATAATTCAAAATATAAATAAATAGTTAGTAGCTTTTAAGTTTTTTTCCTTTTTTTGTTCGATAATTATGTATATATATATATATATATACCAGGTGTCTGAATCAAATGTACTATAAAAAGTTTTAAGCTCTACGAAAGTGATATTGGTAAAATCTGGCAGCTGAATTCTTAGTTTACCCACAATTTTTTTCCCCCTTGTGTCTGATGCACATGCACTTTTTATGAGTGGACGAAGTGAAAATTGCTGTCTTTGTAAGAGGTAGTAAATTGTTCTCTGGTATTCAGTGCAAAATATAAATCCCTAATAACAGTGCGAAAAAAGTTTCAAGCAGTTTATAAACCAAATTCACCCCATGACAATAGCAGTGGTGCAAGTGCTGCGCCAATTGCACCACACTGCGCCAAATGAAGAATCTTGCGCCATCCTGCTCCCAAACGCACTTTTTGATCGAAATTGCGCCTGGCTGCGCCAAAACGGCCGTTTTTCTAGCGAATATCGCGAAAAAGTGGCATAACTTCTGCTTTTGTTAACCGTACGTTGTGACGGTTGCTATGGCGATGTTCTGAACACGTGCGTCGCGAAAAATATTCTCCTTATCTGAAATTTCAATCCTTTTGCATCTTGCAAAAATTTTGATATTTTTCAGAATCCAAAATTATTTTGACATCTGCTACCTCAGCTTAACTTATTTTATGTTTTATTTTGAGTAAAAAGTAACTTATTTTTAGAAGCATGTCAACATCTAGCATTTACGTCGCGAACGAAGCTTCCTATGTTGAAGATTTCAATCCAAATGCATCTTTCAAACATTTTAATATTTTTGACAATTAACCGTTATTTTGACAATAAATACCTTCCATTAGCTTGTTTTAGCTTGTATTTTGATAACAAATAATTTTTTTTCTATTTATATACCTATTAATTTTTGCAAGCTTGATTTAAATTAGCATTAGGTTATCCATTGCTTCATTTTTTGGAAAACAATTAAAACAATCAAACACAATGTTTAATTATGGCTTTGTACTGAAAGGCAGTATTTTGAAAAGTTGAATTTGTAAAATTATAATTTTAAAAGCTTAAAATATAGTTTTCCATGCTACTAGCAGCAGTGCTCCCATTAGGTCATTAAAGGAAAGATAAAATTTTGATGTTGTACAAAATTCAGAGATACTTTATGGCATCTCATAATTATCTCATTCTGCTGTTTAGAAGTTCTAACCTCTTTAAGTTTTGTAACCAGCACAGATTTAAGCCATTAAAAGCAGAGAGACAAACAAATTAAATGTGAAGCAGTATACAATAGTTACACAAGAAGCTTAATCCAATCAAGAGTCATCAGATTCTTTATTAAATTTAGCAAACCAACAACAAAAAACAGCTGTTAAGAACAATGTCTTGTCTGAAATCGAGTTGCAAAATGGATGTTAGAAGATGCAGAGAAGTTATGAGAAAGAGAAAGAACAGTAGAACAAAAAGAAACTAAGTTAAACTTTTAAATTAAGGTTCTTCAATTTTAAGCCCACAAAATCTTAATTTTGCATGATAAAACATAAAAAAAAAAACTTTAGTTTCCTTTTCAAGCACAAAGGTAGTTCCTCAATTTTAAACTAAAGCGCATTGTTAACAAAAGAAAATCCAAATGTTATTAATAATTATGCAACTAAAAAACCAAAAAATGTCTAAATTTTTCATATTGTCGTGGAAGCTTTAAACCAAACGTTTGCATTTCATACTTGACCACCACGAATGCGCTCCTAGGTTATTCATGGATAGGATTCTTTTCTAAAAAATGAAAAAAGGTTGGTAGTATAAATGTAATTGTAAAAAAGTGGATGAGTTTATCATTTCAATTTGACTTTAAATGAATGTTCTAATTTCTATAATCCTTGTCTCTGAAATTTGAGTTAATTACAGTGAAACATTTTGCTGTTCACCTATTGAAACCACATCTAGTATTTTTAAACTATAACTAAAATTTAATAATAGATAATCAGTGCTTAATTAAAATGCTAATATATTTCTGTACCTTAATGCAAAAACAACCAATGTCAAAATTCGTCGAATTCAGATATGCAGGTTCAAAGATTTGAGTCTCCATAGGAATGTGTTAGATTTGGTGTCTTAGTGTCGCTCCACTGCTAAAGCGGTTTGTTTTAAAACGTTGATTGTTGTATATGACAGAGGATACCTTTCTGTCCCCATTACGATAAAAAACTAATAACATCTAATTTTTGACATTGGTTGTTCTTGCATTAGGTACAGATTTAAATTACTATAAATGATGTGTTTATCACAGTTACATAGTATCTGATTCAAGCCTGCTCCTAAACACAATTCTGCCGCTCCCAAATGGTATTTTCGCTGCTCCTGAAGATGCTCCCAAACCACATTTGGTCACTTGCACCCCTGCAATAGCATTAAAATGACACAAAACTTTTCTCGAAATGAGAAGTATGCGAAAAAGGCTATTAAGTGAGCTATTAAGGGGAGTATTGGTACCTAATTTTATAGTTTTCTTATGGCTTTGAATTTCTTTGTTGTGTTCTGCATTCCATATCAGAGAGCAATTTGTGCCTTCTCTTACAAGGATACCGATGTTTTTCTTTCGTCAGCTGATAAAAATAGCTGGGTTGCCAGATGCAAGTAAAAAAATTTGCCGGTCAACTCATAGAGTTCAGCTACCATATTTTGCCAATATCACCCTTAAAGCACTTGATTTTTTTTTTTAAATTAACTGTTCAAATTCCATGCATTTGGTTTAGATAATTCTTTCAATAATTGGCTTTTATGTATTTCTTGAAAACTATACTAATATGAATAGTTTTTGCTTTGTAGGTTTGTTTTGATCAATGGAATCAATAGATACCGGAGATTTGTCTCTCAAGGAGCTTCCTACAAGAGAACTTAAGTTAAAACGACATAAGTTTCGCAGAGATTCTCCAACTACACCTCCCATTCGCCTTAGGTTGAAGAGCAATGTTTCTCCACTTAAGTAAGATTCTGTAGTACATATATATACAACTTCGTAGAATTTAACTATTTTTATATTAAAAAAAGTCAACTTATTTTGTTTTTAATTTTCAATTTTTTGCTTAAGTATATATTTGGAGTGTCTTAGTATAATGCATATGTTCACTTCTATTTCCCACATTACTCATTTTAGTTAAAGAAAAAAAAGCATTAATTTAAACAAAATAAAATAAATATATAAAAAAAGTGTATTTTAGAGTATGATCTGGTAAAACTAAATTTTTAGTTATACCAATTGGAAACAGCACCTTTGTGATCGTGCCTCGCTTGGCTAATATTTTTTTTTTTGTAAAATTAGGTTTTTTCTAAGGTTCAAAGTACTCATTTGGATAAACTTGAAACGCAAAACTAAATATAAATTTTCATTCCAATCATTGGTGCTGGGTTTGAGGTACGAAAGGGATAGAGAAGTACATATTGTAAATATTTCATAATCATTATCATAGTTTCAGCTGTAAGATGTCAAGTGTTGAATATAGGCCTTCCTCACAGATATCTCTTTAGGGTGACAGATCTGATTATATGTAAATCTTTATCTTATATCTAAAACAAGCTGTTGTAAAAGCTTGTACTAGTCTGTATAAGCTCAAGTTATATAAAGTAACAGTTACAGGCAATTACATTTTAAAAGTAAGTTTTATAAGCTCCTATATTGTTTATTTTTTCCTTATTTAATTTTCGTCAGCTGAAAAATATTTTTAAATGCTACTTTGAGTTTTAAAGTTCAGTTTGAAATAACTCTTTCTATGTCTTATTCTGCTGCAAGATATTTATCCGTCATTTCTCTAACAGTTGCATTTTTCTCTAAAATTCTTAGTTTTTGGATGCAATTTTTTGCACTTAATGTTTGCTTCATCATTTTCAGTTTCTCCTTTTGACAAGTTAATAATTGCTTGATATCATAATTTCTTTACTGCTCATCTCTTCTAAAAGGGAAATTAATTTGTCAGTAATCAACGTATCTGTTCATGTTTTCACTGTGAAAACGCCTGTGGTGGGAAAAGCTGTGTCTTGATATCAAACGTTTGTTGAAAAAATTGCTTTAAATTCAAAATTTATTTACATCTCCCACACGGCACTTGAAGTTTTGCTAAATAGGTAAAAAATTGAATTTTAAGTTTTTTTTTTTTTTTAATTTCATGTATGTTTTTTTGAAAGTTTCTGTAGCAAAAATAGTAACACAGAGCCACTCATAGCCCATGAAAGATATTTTGATGTTGTAAAATTTTTAAGCCCCCTGGCAGGCAAATGAAACCTTGCCAAATTCGTGAAAAAATTACGTTTCAATTTTTATTTTAAAAAATAAATGCATGAAATATTTTTTATCGCCTGTAGCAAAAATAGTTGCATGATAAGACTCTTTGTTCACGTAAAAAATTCTGACATTGTACAATACTTAATTTCTCTGCTGAGCAGGAGAAATTTGCCTTATTTGGACCTTTTTGATATTTTAAGCCCATTAAAGCAGAACTTTTATTCAACACATTTTCTTAAATTAAATTCAATCTGAGCCTATTTTTCCTATGTAACAGCACTGCAGCCTGTACCAATATGTAGAAAAAGCACTCTATTTGCTGTTGTAAGCCACCTTCATGAGAGACACGACTTTTCGGCAATTTGGTGGACAAAGTTTTCAGCCACTTTTCAGAACATATCATGTCACATAGCTAATGCAAATATTTTTGTTCAGAACTCATTGTGTCTACATTTACTGCGGGTAGCAGGGATGAAAATCTTCCGCGGATCCGCGAGTTTCCGCTCTTTGTATTTTTTCTTTCTTTCCGCGATCTAAAAGTTAATGTTGAATCATGTTTCGAAAAAAAATATGTTTTCATTTATTGTTGAAATAAAGCATAAAATAAGTTGACTTAAAGTAGTAGAGGTGGAAATTACTTCCAACTTGCAAAATAATGAAAACGTTTTTAGGATGCAGCAGGATTGAAACCTCAAGGATGAAATGCAATTATTGGCGAACTATGTACTCTATTTTGGCATGCTGCTAAAAGCCTAAGTTTCCGTTGTAGGAGGTAGAAATTAAGAAAATTCAGCTAAAATATTCCAGACCTTAGTTCAAAAAAATGGTGGAAATTATTTTGATCTTTAAAATTTATCAAAATAAGAAAAAGAACATGCAATATTAATTAGAGAATTCATTTCTTGAGATACAATTGTCTAATTCATCTAAAATCCCCCTCCCCTTTTTTTTATTTCTGCATCATTTTTTATGACTTTAAAAGGTAGAAATAGGAAATGAGCAAAAAAAAAAAAGGTTTTAAAAACAAATAAAAGCTTTCAATCTTCCGTTTGTACCTTCGATTTTACGGTACAAATTAAAAGAAAATCTCACATGACTAATTTTGCATAATATTAAAATATAATCAAATGTTGAGCCGTACAATCTTTCCTCTTTTTTGACTTTGAGCTGTTTTCATCCCTGGGGTAGATCAACAGCCACTTTTCTAAACTGCAAGATCGGTAGTTGCCTGTATTGACTGCACCAACCGACTGGATTGTAAGTAAATCTATGCCAAATAACTGACTTTTAAAATACTCTATAATACTCTGCAGTACTTAGTTAACTGTACTATTTTCTGGTAATAAATGTTTGGGAAAACATTTATTACCTTTTTCTTTCAATATACCTCTCAAAATGCTCCATAAACTCACTTTTATTTTCATCGACCTCCCTTCTCTCATTGTGCATGTGTAAAAACTCAAGCATGGTAATGCACTTAGATAGATGCACTTAGTACTGAGCGAAAATATTTGTGTTATAGCTATGCGTGTTCTGAAAAGTAGCTAAACACGTTTTTCATCAAATTGCTGTAAAAGTATCCATCTATCATGACAGGAGGCTTACAGAGGGGGGGGGGGATACAAATAGAGTGCTTTTTCTCCATATTGTGTGGTACAAGCTGTAGTGCTGTTACATGGGAAAAAAAGTTTAAAATTATTTTCATTTCAGAGAATATGTTGAATAAAAATTTTGCTTCAAAGGGCTAAAATATCAAAAAGGTCCAAATGATACGAATTTCTCAGAATCAGCAGACGGCTAAAATATCGTAGAATATTTTTTTCTTAAAAAAAGTCTTATCATGCAACTATTTACGTCACAGGTGATTAAGAAATTCATGCATTAATTTTTATTAAATAAAAATTAAAATGCTACTTTTTCACAAATTTGGCAAAATTTCATGGGTCTAGTGGGTGTTTAAATATTTTACAACATCAAAATAATGTTTTTCATGGGCTATAAGTGTCTCTGTTACTTTTTTTTTTTTGCTACGACACTTTAAAAAAAAAAGAAAAAAAGAAAAAAAACATACATTAAAGTGAAAAAAAAAAAAAAAAAACAACTTAAAATGCGATTTTTTACCTATTTGGCAAAACTTCAAGGGCCTTGCGGGAGATGTAAATATATTTCGATTTCAAAGCAATTTTTTCTACAAACATTTGATACCAATACACTACTTTTCCACCACAGGCTTTTTGATTTTTAAAAAAAGTTAAAATTGACCCACCCTAATATGTATGTATATATTTGTAGGGTGTTTTTCTTGGCTATCACTCATTAGTTGCTGTGTAAGGCCAGTACTTGAGTTGACCTACCTTTACATGCATAAAAACATGACTATTATTTGATATTTCTTAAATTTGTTATGCATATATGTGTATTGTTATACATATGTTAAAATATATATTGTTGTTCTGAGTATATCTTCCTATTTTCAGTAGTGAAACTGAAGCAGAAAAATGTTTCTCAGACAGATCTGTGTCATCATCTCCAGACAGTGTTTCTCAAGAACATTCTCCTGTTTTAGCATCTTCATATATAACTTCTACTTGCATTAGCTCATCACCTTCATCCCCTCTTGGAAATGAAAGAAATAATAATTCATTTAATGCTTTTTGTTTCTCCCCTCCTACACCAAATTATGAGCCGGATTATGATCAGCCATTAGATATGAGTAGAAAACGGCTACAAGATGTTCAATCATCCAATGAAATTCAAAGTATTCATCAGCAACAGTTCAGACCATCTGTGATAACATGTGCTTCAGCATTATTAAGAACTCAATGTAATTTGACAGATTCAGCTCATCATGTCTGTCAAGCAAATGTCAGTGACTCCAACTCTAGTATTGATAATGATACTAGCAATGCTGATTTCCAAAACAATAAAGTGAATAATGAAATGAAATCTGTAAGACCAGGGCATAGAAGAGAAATAGTTTCAGGTACTCATTTTTGTACAGTTTAAGATAATTTTAAAGTATTTTTTGTTGTATAATATGGTTTTATTTTCTTTCTTTCTTTCGCTTCTTTTTGTTATTTATTATATACTATTATTATTATTATTAATAATATTTTTTTGTCAACAGTCATTCATGTTATGTGATAATTTTCATTTTTATAACCGATCTAATTGATTGTTGAAAGTATACTTACTGCTCAAATTATGCACCAACTTTAGGGACAAAAGAAAAAAAAAAACTGTATGCGTTAAAGGTACACGAGAAAAATTTCAATCGATTGCTCAAAAAGAAAATAAAAGTTCTGCCGATTTTTACATTATTTGGTATCATAAATCACATAAGTTAATGAATTTTGCTCATTAATATTATAACAACACAAGCTCTCACCAAAAAGAAGGAAAGAAACAGTTTTGTTCTATTTATTTTAGTAGGATTTAAAATACGAGGTTTTGCTTGTGTTTAAATTTACTAGATTTATTGAAAACTAATTCAGGCAAAATGAAATTAATCTCTCTCGTATCTTTGTGCATTAATCTGAAAGTAGTCAAAAAAAGTTTAATTTTTTAAATTCTTTTGTACAGTGGCTTATCCAAGGGGGAGGTTTGGGGGTTTAAACCGCCCCCTTGACGAAAAATTAGCTTCATCATTCACTTTTTCCTCCCACATTTCCTTGCAGAGTAAAGAGCAAACATGCTTCACTTGTCACAGAAACATGTTTTTCCGGGCCAACTCTGGTTTTCTCTGTGGATCCGATCACTACATTTATTTTCAGCGAGATTCACCTCTAGAAATATAACATTCTTTTCCACTGTGTGCATTTTTTGATATCTTTTTATCCCCTTTTCCGCCAAGCAGATCAAAAAACAAATAAAAATCTACGCGTTTTCCTTATCAATAACATAAACAGAAGACGAAATGAGAAGAAGCACCGCCAGCGAGAGATCCATGTGACAGCATCTGAGCCAATGGGGATTTTTTGCAGAACTTCCTCATTTGTTCCGGAACCTGCTTTGTGAATTTTGGAAAACTTATTAATTGCAAATTCAAATCGGAGAATTAAGTGAAATAGCCAGACATAAGCAGTAAAAAATTAGGAATCTAACGATACCTAGGGCTAAGGTCAGTTCACTCGCGTTCGGGAGAAGTACTTTTTACATAGATAGATAGATAGATACATCTCTCGCTTTTCAATTATATTGGATATATATGTGTGTGTAAATTAAAAATCGTCGGTATATCGACCCCCCCCCCCCTTGAAAAAATCCTGGATACGCCACTGCTTTTGTATAAACTTTTGCTCCGTCTTCCTATTATCATCAAAACTTACCTTTGTATTTGTTAATTTGTTATTATATATCACCTGCTATGTTAGTTTTCTTAAATTTGGCTGTTATTGAAGTATTACACTGTGTGATTAAATTTAATTTTTGTTTTATAACATTCAGTTAAACAGCTGATTCATGTCAAATTTGATCTACAAAACACAAGTATATGAATAAATTCTTGTAATACGTACCATTTTAAAGTTACGAAGAATTTAATTTTCATAAATGAAATTTATGAAAATTAATATTATAACAACACAAGCTGGCAATAAAGGCTGAAAATTTCAAATCAAATCTAAACATGTTTATTATGGTCAACAAAAACAGCTCAAGTTTACGTATTAAGAAAAGTGAGCTGCACTTAGTAAAAAAAAAAGATGAAAAATTAAATAATCTTTCTATGAATAACAAAATTCTCTTGAATTAGTACCAACTCTAATTTGCATCCATTTTTTCATTCCACCTTCTGTTGCAACGTTCTTCAATCCATTTAATATGCCAACAAGAATGGCTTCACCTTGTTCTGCACTTACCATTGCAAAATTTGATAAAATGAGAATGCAAGGTACTTATTTATAAATAAATGTTACAAAACGTTATTTCACGTTTTTGTAATGAGTTTTGCACTAGCTTCAGCATTCAGTTTTATGACTTTAAAATCCTAGAATTGAACTACCCTAACCACAAATTCTTTTTGCTTAAGATTTTCACCGAATTCATTTTCTTCACAAGTTTTTTACTTAAGATTCTTGGGGAGAATTTGATTCTTTAAATATAATGCAAATATACTTTTAGGAAATTTTTTTACAAACATTATGTGTTCCAGGATAATTTTGACTTAAAGGCTTTTTTGATTCCCTGTTGAAATGTTTGACCCATATTTTGTATTATTTGAGTATTTATTTATTTTATTACAGGTTCGTGTGATCCTGTCATTGATGAGCACTTTCGTCGATCTTTGGGAAAAGACTATCAACAGATTTTTTCAAAATCTGCACCAAACAGTGTTTCAATTACAGGTGTGTATTTTTCGTAAGTGTGCAGGTAATATTTGGTTTTGGAACCATTGTAATAAAAATGTTTCTGAAAATGTTTACAGATGTGTTTAGATAAGTTCTCTATAATGATTCTGCATAAAGTTTGGTTGTATTCTAGATTAATTTATTCTTTTTGTTAAAGAATGGTGGATAAAAAGGAGACAAATCAGTACGTAGGATTTATTTTTCTTGAAGTTTGTCGCTGTTTGCAGATGATTAGTGTACAAAAAATGAAATGTAAATGGATCATAAAACATCTATGCTTCAAACATTGCTTTTCAATATTAGGTTACTACTAGCAGTAACACATTGATAAAAAAACATTACCATCTGAAATGTTGATGTTTCGAAATCTATTTTTTTAAGTATATATTTTTAAAAAACTTATATGTATACATAGTTATGTACAAATTTATTATGTTAGAAAGGGGAAGTTATTTGAACAGCACATATTTCGTAAGAGGTTTACTACTTTCAGCTTCGTTATGGCTATTCCAAGCTTATGATCCTAACAAGAGTATAACTGCTGTCTCTGGATTTGTTTGTAGTCCTCCCCTAAGTTGTGATTGAGAGGCTTAATTTTAGAGCTTAGTACTTGAGTCAATTGTTTTTAAACAACTATTATTGAGTATATATTTTTTCAAGATATAGAGGAAGGAACTTTAATTTAAATTTTTTTTACTGAAACATCAGTTCTTGAATGCATAAGCATAAATGCTTTACTTATGTGAATTCATCTGAGTAAATTGATGTAAGTGCTTGGTTTTCCTGAAGAAACATTTATATATCTAATTACAAAGCATGTTATAAGGCAGATAAGTATTATGCTAGATGTACAAGTAATAAGGCAAGCCAGTGTTTTAGAGTTGTAAAAAACCTTTTTTAATGAAATTTTTTTTGAGGTATTGAATACTAAGAAACAGTGTCCATAACTGCTACTTTGCATCCCAACTTCAAAACTCCACCCCCCCCCCCCATGCAACAATGGTTCCTTTGAACTTAGAAACATGTGTGTGCAATATATTGTGTTATTTGTATGTGTGTGTGATACAAAGTTAATTTTAACTTCATTTCTGCACATAGTTAATTGTTTAGTTTTCGTGACATTTATTTAAAAAATAATTCTTTATTTCTGCAAAAAATATGTTTACTTTAATTTTTCTTTAATGAAAAGAAAAAAAAAAATCTACCTACAAAGTTGCTTACAGTTATTTTTACTATTATTTTACAGTGGATGATCATTTTGCTAAAGCATTGGGTGATACTTGGCACAAATTACAGAAATCAAAAGCAATTCCAACAGATTCTGTAACTAGTGCTCATACTTCAAAATCTATGCAAGCTCAAAAGTCGTCACAGTTTCTACATCAACCTCCTGAAATTTTGTCTTAAATTTTAAATGTTTCTAAACATGGATATACCTAGCTTTAGAAATTTATGAAATTAATTTTGCTGTCCCAAGACATGATTTTGGGAAAATATTGTTTTTTACTTCCATGTAGTTAGTTTTAAGTTTCTATAGCTTGGGGAAGCTATTGTATTCAAAGTTTGTACTTGATATTTCTCTTCTCATTTTCATTTAGAAGTGGAATTTGTAGTGCATTTTATACCTCTTGCCTTCAAGAATGCTTTAGATTCTGTATCTACAAGTTTTCAGTATGTTTACTGAATATTTATAAAAGTATGAAACAGCGGTGTAAAGTTGTTTCAATCTCACAATCCCATTAGAAGTCTTTCATTGGAATGCATTCCTAAAAGATTAACATAAATCTTTCTCACATATGCTATTTAAATGCACTTTTAAGTCTTAGATCACTTTATGGAACAAGTCTTCAATTTAGAAGTGAGTTGTAATTCTTCAAATATATCTTGTAATCTATTAAAATGTGAATTCTTTGTGAGAGTACTGCTTTCACTTTGTAAGTACCATTGAAACATTACTGTATACTATAGTTTGAAAGTTTATTAAAAATATTTGTAAGTCTCTCAATATTCATTGTAAAATACTATTGTTTGTTACATTGTATGTATTTTCATGTGAAAATGCACTTTAATATTTCTTCTCATGGTCTGAAAAATAACATGTAAGTGAAATGTGTTACTCTAATTGTTCCTATTAATAATTTAAAATTCCAGTTTTTAAACTGAAGAATTATGTACGCCAATGTATTTATATGAAAGTTTATTTTTATTAAAGTGGAAATCTCAAATGTATGGTACATATGTCATAAATAATTGTTAATAGCTTTTGTATAAATAATAGAATGAATATTACAGGACTCTTCAGGTTGCAGCAGAGATTTATCTAAAAAATTGAAAAAATATTCCAAGGCTGCCACTGGGGGGCGGGCGGAGGTGGGGGAGGGCAAAAAGAAGACTAGTGATTATTTTATCTAAAATGTAGGCAAAAAGGACTATTTTGCTGTTAACTATAAAAACCGCAGCTATGTTAGTTAAAAAGGGACTTAAATGAGTATTTTTTTTTCCTCTTGAGGAAATGGGGGGGGGGGGAGGATGGTTGCAGGAAAATAGGAATCTTGCATACAAATCAACCATTAACTTTCTGGGGCTAAAAATCAAGAAGCTTGTGTGGTGTTTTTATGAAAGTAAGCCTCTTAAAAAGATGGAAAATCAAATGTTATTTCCTTGTTTTGGATTAGAAATTAAATTATCTTTTTGTTCTGAAAGGTTTCATCAAAATTTATTTTGCCACTACAATTTTTTAAAACTGAATGACTTTTGAATGAATGTCAAAAAGTGCTTTTTAATTTCTTGTAGCTTCTTTACGTTTAGTTTTGAAAAACTGTGCTGATTTCCATGTCATCTGAAAATTCAAATCTGCCAATTTTCACACTTTTTGAGCAGTCTGTCTTTTACTGGTGCCTAAAGTTGTGCCAAAATGTGTCAGTATTTGTTTCAGTAATGTTCATCTTAAAGTGTTAGACTAAAATCTGGTGTGTTTTTGAGATTTTTTAGGGTAGTCTAATTAAAAATTTTCCTGCATATAAAAGCCTAAACTTCCAAATTTGAACTTCTTTTTTTTACTGAATTTGTTTACATTTGCTAGTATGTATGGTATGCTTCTTGATTTTGGTTACTTTTTTAATAAGCTTAACAATTTTTGCAGTGTCTTCACTTTATACAGTGACTGAAGTCTAAGGTTCTCTTTGGGCTATTGCATGCAGGTGCTTTCACCATTTCTTATCTTCCAAAACACTTTGGTGCCAATTTATTCTTTTTTTTTTAAAAAAAAAAGATGTATTTGCTGCTTGCTTAAAATATTTTTATTTTATCAATTATTTTGTTTTGGAATAGTAATACAAAAGTAATGGTCATTTTTGTTCACAAATTCTTTAATCATTATCTTTTTCACTTGAAACCTTTAGAGCCGGGGATTTTTTCAAGGTTTCATATGTCTAGTACGACAGTTTATACCTTCTCTTTTCAATGGAAACGAAATCTGTGGTTCAACTGTCGTACTACCTTGGTCGAAAGAAGAATTTCTATATGAACAGCCCAGATCCAAAAGGTTAATTTGTGCAATAAAGCTTCTACTTTAGTATTATTTACTGATTCAAAAATACTTCTTAACTTACTTGTGGACGATTTCCAAACAATTGCATGCTCTATTTGCAGTTTGATCCCACTTGCATACCGTGCAATCTAGATATGTCTATTTATTGAAGTATCCCAGCATTATTATGATATATATGCTATTTAAAAAACATTTGATAGACTTTTTTAGAAAATATTTTTTGTATTTGGTGATTATTTTGGAGATGCTTTTCATATCTGAAGCTACTAATCTCTAGTATAGTAATTCAGTGGCAGCCTTAATATTCTGAAGTTCCATTATATTTATAACATTCTTTCCTACTTTCTCATGAGGGACATTCCATGGTAACTTATGTTACATTTTGACCAATTCTTTGGCCTTTAGCATCTCTGTGCAAACAAATAATATTATATAAACCTTGTACAAAAGTGATTTATGAAAATGGCAATCAAAAGCGAAATTAAAATGCAATAATCTTTGATGCATTTAAATTTTACAAAATTTAACAGCCAAATATAAAACAGTAACTTACGTTACACAAAGAGGGCATCTTTGTGTAGTGTATTTTTGGATTTTAATTTTGCTTTTGATTGCTGTTTTCGTAAATCACTTTTGTGCGAGGTTTGTATTAGGGATGCACCGATAAGCAAATTGGCCGATTACCGATTAATCAGCCCAGCCGATTAATGCTCATAAGGGATCATTTTCAATACTACAAATTTCACAATCACTGCTTTTTTTTTCTTTCTTTTACAATTCCGATTTTAGAAATAGTTACTAATTTATCTTCCAGAGAAAATTTAATTTTTTCCGTTTTCCTAGTTGTGCCAAAATAATTTCGAAATTTATCCAATTTTTTGAACAAAGTTTCATTTAGTTGTTAGAAAAATTACATTAACATATTATTAATTACATTAACTTGACTTGAAATTAAAAAAAAAATAGTTGGAGATCTAATTTAGGAGTGCTTTTAATTTAAGCTTTATTTTCCTCTTATATTAGTAGGCATTTACTTCAAAACTTTTACTCTTTGCGAAACTGAGAGGTTACCTAAAAGCATTACTTCAAAGAGAAAAGTATCGACTCATGAAAAATGTTGCAACGTTGTCAATAGGTGTACATTTATTTAAAAGAGGAAATTTAAATTATTAAAAAATGCATATCAAACGTGAGAATTATTTTTTTATATTTCATTCTTTGAATTATTATTTCTTTATTTTTACTCAGTACATTTTCGTACTACATGTTATACTTATGTTTGCAGGAAATTAGTTATTTCTAGTTTATAAATTTGTTCTTCGCAGCTTCATGTTCAAGGCAGCTTCATGTTAAAGAAATTTTATTCAACAAATATTTTTCTGCTTGTGGATTGCGAAAATTTGACTGATTATAAATAAAATGAAATGCTTATGTTTTCGTATTCCAATTTAAAAGTTCAGGAGTACAATTATTTCTAATAGTGCCATATGAATATAAGCTGTGAGGGTAATCTTCTAATATTCCATTCAGTTTTAAGCACTATATGAAAACTATTTGTTTTGTTTTTACTCTATACTCTTACCCCTCATACTATGTTTTAGTAAAAATTTCAGATAGTTAAATTTATTTTCTGTTGATAAAATTATTCATCAAAGTTTCTTGGTGAAGATATACTTTAAAATATTCTATTTAAAAATTTTTTCCGCCGATTAATCGGTATAATTTTGCCAATTATTAATAAGTGCCCGATTATGGCCGATTAATCGGTACTGCCGATTAATCGGTGCATCCCTAGTTTGTATAACATTATTTGTTTGCACAGAGGTGCTAAATGTCAAAAAATCGGTCAAAATATAACGTAAGTTACCATGGAATGTCCCATAAAAGTGAAGGAATTTTTTGCTAACCTGTGACCTGTGGTTTTCACTATTAAATTTTAAACATAATGTTGTAACATTTTATTCAGCATTGTCTTGTTCAATAATTTTGTAATTTTTCACAAGGAATAATGTAATTTAATTATCGTATGAACAGATGTTTTATTTATCCTAATTGATCTAAATTGTATGTTTAAAATATGAAGTTTGTAATGGAGTTATGAAAAGTAATGGTTACATGTGTTGTAATAAAAGTTAGAAAATAACAAGAAAGTTTTGTAAATAGAAACCAACTTCTTTTTTTTTTTTTTTTGCTTGGCTCCTAATCTTTTAGACAATTTGACAACCTCTGCTGATAAATTAATTATGTTAAATGTGCCATCCCCCTCCCAAAAAAGAAAGAAATGTTTGAATACTTAAGAAAGGTTTAAAAAAGAAAGCACGTAAAAAGATTTATTACAAAATATTTGATAACCTCTTTAATACCATCACAAATTGTGCTTGGCATAAAATGGTCATCTTGAGGAGGTGTTCATGGTAGCACATGATTGCACAGCCTGCCAACTCACCAATTTTTGCAATTTGCATTGAAAGAATCTTATACATTCATGGCACAGAGGATATAAATGTGTTCAAATTAGTATAATATTTGGTTATGGTACATTAGTCACTCTTTCAGTGGAATAAGAATCCTCACCCCTAGTGTGGGTTGTTTACCCAAATAGGGTTTTATTAAGTGGTACTTGTTTCGTAAAAAAAATGTTTCTTAATGTACTAAAATGTAAATTAGATTTTCTATGTAGTTGATTCATTAGTTATAAAAAACAAGTAACTCATTGTTAATGTTAATTCTATTTTGGTTATACATCAGAATTTTAGTATATTTTTACTTTGACACCAGTACTCCAGTTTTCATTATAAAAGTTTTAAAAATTGCGTCAGAATGTTTGTCAGACATTCTAATTTTAAATGTTTAATTTTTTCTCTATTTTTTATATGCTATTAGTTGCACAATTAAAAGTATACATGAAGGATAGTATACATTTTAAATATCTTTTCAAATTCTTGTTTCAGCCTCTGTTGACATCAGAGTAAAAAATAGCTTTGGTGCAAAAATAAAAAATGAGTTTTCAAATCGTACCGAGCTTATATAAATGCATATTTGTGTATACTTTAAAGTTTTAGAAAAATGTTTGGTATTTTTGAATGAACTCACTATCAATCTGATAATGAAAGTCATTTCACACTTGTATTGTTACCCTTGAGCAGCAATAGAATATCTCACTGTTGTTCTCAGGCTTCAATGCCTTGTTGCTGCTCTGAGGCAAAGATATGTTTAAAATGTTATCCAAATTGTTGCATTAGTTGTAAATTATGTAAGCCAAGTATATCCTAAGTTTTCTTAAAAGTTATGCTTATTTAAAATTACATCATTTATAGTCTAAAATCACTTTTTACTCAAAGCCCAAAGATCACTTTTTCTTCTACTTCTTTTTAAACCCACATGTGTTCTTTTTATTCTGCATCATTTTTTGCTTTAAATGTGGCCCTTATTCCTTTACAGCAGGTACAAACTCTCAAACTTTACTCTTAAAGCATTTCTGATATAATAACACTTCTATGCAAAGCAATAAATTTAAGAATTCTTCTTAAAAAATAGAACATATCTGCTTCATAATATTTACATACCAATTTATGCTGCTTGTTTTAAAAATTCAGTGGCAAGCACAATCATTTCTATAAGTTAAAATATAATTTAAAAAAATCTGCATATTTGGCAGAATTTTAACTCCCATAAGTGGTCCAACTCTTTATGCACTATTAGTAAATAATATAAATTTTGAGGAAACTCTTGTAAAATCAGAATGCTTTAAGAGAAAGTTTAAGGTAGAATGTTTACTGATATTATTTTTACTTTACATTTGCTATCAGACAAGCGTTTTTTTTGTAGTTTAATGTTTGTCATTATGTGAAACTTGTGGTATTGAGTTTTAAGCATTTGGAAACAACCTCTTAATCTGAAAAAATGCAAGAGGTAGGGGGAGGGAATAGTATTGAATGCCTGTGTTCAGATTTTTAGTCTTTCTTTCACTTATCATGGTCTTTAAAATTCTTTTTTTTTTCTTTTATTCAATGCATAAAACAACCTATTTTTATGCATTAGTTTTTGCTATCAAAACATTTAAAAGGTTTTGTATTACTTAAGAAGGAATAACATATTTACATAAGCTTTCATATCCAGGAATCATGGTTTTAATATGATTTGTCAGCCCTACGACTTTTTCAATTATATATATAAAATATTATATTGAGGTAATATTGTTTATTAGTAAAATGAACCTGATTTCTGTTACCAGACCTCAACACAAAAGTGTCTCAATGTAAAATGTAATGCAACACACAAAATTGTCTCAAAGTAATTATCATATTGTTAAAATATTTAATACATACTAATCTTATCTAGTATTACACTTAATTATATTATATATGTGAAGCACTTAGAAAGCACAGTGAAGTGAAGCATACAATCACGTCTAATTTCCAGAAATTTGCTTCCAAAGTATCTCCAAAATGAAAGTATCGAAAAAATAGCCAAGGATTTGAATCTTGCCGATAACGTTAGGAAACTCAGTAATTTTGTGCAGCTATGAAACAGTAAAAGACATTACTTTTGCACCCCTTTGGCATTAAAGAAATCTGGTCTGAAAAAACTCTTTCTTGTGAACTAAACTTGAGCTCTCAAAATACCATTATAAATGTGTATATTTTTAGATTGCATATCAAAATAATGTCTTTGTAATTGGTTGATATAAAGCAGAATTACTCTACAAAATGACAATTATTAGCTATTATTATTTGTCATAGTATTGTTACACTTGTAATATTTCAGCTTGCAGAGTTATTAGTCATTCAAAAGTTTTTCACTTTTATTTAGTACTAGTTTACACTTTTTTCATTATATTAACTTTTTGCGCTCCAAATCTTCCTGAATCCATGAATAATTTCTCCCCAGAGAAGACAATAGAGTATAAAAGGTTAAAATAAAATCAAATTCAACAGTATTTCAAAAAAATTTTCTCTCTATTCTTTACAAATTTTACATTTTCGTACATCTATCTTTTTATAAACTCTGGCCTACTTACATGCATTAAGCAACTATAATGCATTATATTTGATTCACACATTTGATGTCCTTTCTCTTCAAAAGTTATAGTATCAGTCTTTTAGTAAATTGATTCCATCATTTTAATATGTAAATGATAATTATTTTTCTAACGTAAAATATCAAAATGATAAAAACATATAAAATTGGACAAGCATATTATACTGGATATCATATATTGCATGAAAATGTTTAGCTCACTATTTTTTACCTGAATGATTTGTTTTGAAATTATTTTAATTTTTGGACAAAATTGGACCGTTTGCTGCTCTGCTTATGTGAATCAAGTCTCTGAAATTCTTTCAAAGTGAACATTGAGTGCAGTAAAAAATTCTGTTTAACAGTGCGGTGTACTTTTCCCATTATCATACTGTTTCAACTTTATATTGTAATTGTTGTGTGTTCTCAATTTTCAATAACAAAGCATTTTCTTACATGAAGAAATATTAATTAAATAATTGAAAAGTTGACTTTGCAGACGAAAAAAAAAAAAAAAAATCCAAAATTTTAGAGGGAATTTTTCCTCAAAGAAATGTATGTTTTTTTTTTTTAAATGTGTTTCTACTTAATTGTTTCCAAGTGAAAGAAACAAGCTTTATTATTTGAAAAATGATGAGTACTTTTACTATTATTATGTTTGATTATAAGTTATGGTGTTTTAAAAATTTGTAAGTTTGAGTAGGGAATACAAAAAAGTTCTAAAATCTAAGTTTTACCAAGTGGGTCAAATTAAATGGATTTATTTTTAAAGTTAAAGTGGGTTGATCATCAACTCAGAGTAGCTAAAACAGGGAGATTAGATTGCTATAATGCCCTGAGCATTGGTTCATGTGGGAGCGATGAGAGTTTTCTCTGTTTGTTTAAAAAAGCAGATATGTAAGTAAGTTTTATTTCTCGTAAAATAGTTTAGTTTAATGCAATTCAATTATTTTGTACTATCTCTATTTTCTGAGAATAGGGTGTATGGTTTTTAATTCGAATTTGTAATAGAACTTTTTTACTTTTTCCTTTAAGCTTCTATTATTAAGAGTTGGCTGCATGTAAATTTTTAGCAATCTAAGCTGTAAGTTCTGTAGATATATATATACAGAAATTTGTTTTACTAATAAAGTGTCTTTGTGTTTATTTGTCAATTATGTTAATTTTTCCTTTCTTTTTTAAAAATGTTAATATCTGTATTGTAGCATTATTGAGGTATTATTTTCTGAGTGTTTTTAGTTCAAGACGGTTTCTGCATAATGGATATTTGCAATGCATCATCAAGAGTATGAAATGGTGTTAACAGTTTCACATTTCAAAGCCTCTCCCCTCTTGCTGTTTATGGTTATTATATATTTACACTATTAAAAGTGTATAAAAATTTTAAGATGTTTTATTTTATAAGATCTGCTTTATGCAGCTGTATATATGTACATAAAAGTATTAACCTTTTAAGGTTCTGTGGTAAAATCGATAAATTTTATAAATGTTTTCTTAACTTTAAATGTGATTATACATGGTTGCTGTCATGGTAAATAAATGGCTAGAATCTTTGAGGTTCGTTTTCTTTTTTCTCTTTGCATCACAGATTTTCTTTTGTCAGGCTAATTTATGAACAAAACTTTCGAGGCTTATTGTGCAAAAACACCTTAAAATTACTTAGAAGTAAATAGAATAATTTCCCAAGCTGTTCTGCGATATAAGATAGTTACATTCATTGTAGAAGGGATTTAAGTTTAATGAGGAGTAGCTGCATTTCAAATTGAAAATGTAAGAAAAATTTACAACACATTAAAAAATATTTTTATGTACTAATTACAAATGGTACATTTGATATATTACATTAAAATACTATTTACATATTTGCAATTACACAAAATAATGGAGAATCGACAGCATCAGTCTTGAATGTTCTTTAGCAGCCTGAAATATCCTTATCAGGGGCAGCGTCTGTAGCTTAATTTTTTGTTTTCTTGTTCATCTTTTTTATAGCATTTTTGAAGTTTTGGTTACAAATATTTGGCATTTATTTATTTTTTTTTTTGCATCACTAAGATTGTTGGGAGTTCCATATCTTATATTCCAAGAGAATAAAAATTTTATTTTGAATAACAAAGAATACTGTGTGTAGCTGATAAACGTCTTTATAATGTTGGATGAAAGAGAAGCTCTTGTTTCAGCTAGAAGAACATGTTCTTGTCAACTTACGCTTGCCCATACATTGATCTAGTTGTGTATTCGTTTCTTTGCCGGTATCTGTTGAATAAGAAAACAAATGTTCCAAGGACAACAATAATAAATAAGACCAATGAAATAGTTAGCGCAGTTGCTGATATAGCTCTTGGAGTCTTTGCTTTTTCTGGAATTTTGTTGGTTGCATATATCATGTAACCTAAAGTCCACCCTACATTTATGTCTTGTATCTGAAAGAGATATAAATTTATAATGAGATTGAGAAATTCAACACGACAGTTACTTTTCTCTTTAATAAACTAGATAACTTTGTTGAGATAAAGATTAATTTTTAAAATTATGAACGAATTTTGCCCTTAAAGCAGATACTTCTTGATGATAGGCTTATAGCTATCAATATTTTTGGCCAAAGAAAGTAATATATTTTATGCACTGCACGATCTAGATTAAACAACGTAGTAGGATGAGTCGAAAATTTTTAATTTTTTGTTTTCAATCATGGATAATACTAAGAAAGTGCTGTTGCTTGTGCTGTACCCTGGGTTGTTTTGCACAGGGACTGCAGACCTCCTTTTTTTTTCTCATTTGAAAAAAAAACGAAATTTTCCCGCTTTTTCCTATTTATCCCCCCCTTTTTTTTGGATGCATAATCTAACTTCCTCCATTTTTCTGAATTTTAATAGTTAACTTGTTTTAAAAATTATTGAACATTTTCCTGCTTTTTCCTATTTATTCATATTTTTTTGACATACGATCTAGCTTCCTCCATTTTTCGGAATTTTTATAGTTGAATTGTTTTAAAATTGTGAATGCGCTCCATTTATGCACCGGATTTTAAGTATTTTTTCGTGTATTTGTACCGGAAATACGGTATTTTTTGTTATGCTTTTATCGCCCTACATCCGAACATTTTTTCTTTACTCCAAATTTGCGTAAACTATGTCGGTAATTATTAATAACACTCATAGTGTAGACTTGTTAAAATGCTGTTCTAAAATTATTTTACTTCACGCACTTACATTCACTCCTGTAATTAAAATACAGACGTAAAAAAATTCCTTCAACAAAACGTTTTTATCTTGAATAAAATTTGTAATTGTTTTTCTTAATTGCATTTTCATGTTTAATAAATGTGGAACATTTTATAGCTTTTCTACATAATTACACGTATAATCTGAATGTTTCAATCTTGTTCATTTTTAGAATATTTTCCTTGTTTTCTATTTATTAGAGCATAATTTTTCTATTTTGAAATTTTGCTCCTGCTTTTCCAATTATCCCCCCCCCCCAAAAAAAAAAACTTGGGGTCTTTCTTGCATTCGTTTTGAACGCAAGACAATTAGCGCTGCATGCAATTTTCTAAAAGCATGTCTAATATTTTCAACTTTAATAGTTCTAGATAGTGAATTTCTTACGCGCTAGACATCTAAAAAATAAATTAATTTTAAGTATTATTTTTAGAATCCAACGTTGATTAGGTTACCATATGTTTACTAGAGTTAATTTTTAAAAAAACTACGTTTCTGAGGAATGAAAATTGCGATGAGTATAAAATATTGATACATTTTAGTAGGGTTTAATATGTTGCTGAGTAGGTCAGAAATATAAAAATAAGAAATTTGAAAAATTACTTAACACTAGATGAAAAAGGATACGTTGTATATTGTCCAATACTGGGCTATTAGGATAAAATTCAATGAGTAGGGAGAAAAAAACTCACCGTATCGACGAATTCTAGATTTTCCCAAGTGCTGTTTGTGAAACCAAGACCGTTGACTAGAACTTCATGAATATACAGTGCATTAAAGCAGTACTGAGTTACAAAAGTACCGTTGTCGATGTTGTTTACCTGTAAAATAGACGAGAAAGTCTCAATGCCTATTTTTTTTACTCCAATTAAAACAATGTGCAATAAATTCATAGCATACAGGTAGTTATCAAAATAATGGAAACACTTGAGATTCATAAGAAAAATCTACTGTTCATCCTAAAATAAGCGATCAATTGTTCTTTAACTTCAGTCATACAAAATATAGACTTCACCGAACATTTCCACATTGAAATTAAATCACCCATGCATTTGAGGGGCGACAAAAAGGGGGGGTCAGAAGAAAAACCGCTTTTTGACCATAACTCTTCGAAAATAGCTCGGAATAAGCTATAAATTTCAGTAATTAATTAGCATACTATGTATAATTACTGTACAAATTTTTATGAACGTACCACTCTTACTTCCGAAGATATGAAACATTTTTTAAAAAACGGCAATTTTATTTGAAGGGTTTTTGCTCATAACACGCAGAGTTTTTGATCAAACCTTATCAAAACTTCAGGAAAGATGACAAAATACAAGAGAAAGAACATACTAAAACGGTAAATAAAAATATTAAAAATCCTATGAGATATGAACGTTAAAAGGAAATAATTTTTCACGGTGCATGCGCAAACGACAGAAATTTATAACTACAAAAATATTGTACCATGATTTATACTGCATCTTATAAAAAAAGTTTCAGTTGAATATCATGAAAACTGAAAAAGATATCAGCGATCTAGTGAGCTGTATTTCATTCATTCGCATGCAATACATAAATAGTGAGTGACTGTCCACAAAGAGCTATTTTTAAATTAAAGGTTATTGCTTCATCGTTCAAAAAAGCAAAAAGCCTTATAGTCCAAATCGTTATGAGACTGTTAATATCACATAATAATCCATATAAAAATAAATAAAATGGAGAATTTATTAGTGTGTTCCTTTTTCAAAGCCTGTTTACGTCGGATCTTGACCAAATTTGGTAGGGGGGTACTTGGTCAAACGGAAAGGGTCGCAGGTGTATTTTCGAATGCCAAAAAAGTATCAAAGCGTTCGAATTTTAATTTAAGGACCCAAAAACAGCGTACAATGACTCTTTCTACCCGAAATAATTATCCGTTCTTCTCGATTTTGGTCTCATTGGAAAGGTGTAGAAAATATCGTTTCAGAAGATTTCTTCTCTAGGAATTTGGAAATTGCTAATTGGTATCTTCACCAGAAAAACAGATATGGCCATTTTTAAGTTTGGAAACATCAATTTTAAATTTGATTTTGAACGACTGAACTTATACGAGAATATGAAGATTAATGCGAGAAAAGCAGAATGAGTTTGGCTTAGTAATCCATTCATTCTACGGGAAAACCCAGTTCCAAAATCTTTATCGTGGTGACTTTCTGTTCGTCTGCCATTACTGTGGCTGAAAGTACGTCGGAGTCTCGGAGCGCATGCGCAAACTACCAAAAGGTGCCAAATGGCATCCTAAGCTACTATTTAGCCAAAAATTCACTCTGAGGCAAGAGTACCTTGTTGACTTTCACTCTAGGGAGAAAAATAATCCCCTGCACTGTACGTTTCATTCTAACAGTGAACATTCATCCTTTTCACTCTCAGTCATATGGGGTTAGCTCTGCAGAATGACTAGCTTTGTATTAAAAATTTTAAATGTGATCACACAGTTTTCTACATTTTATTGCATTGTATAAATTACATGTCACCAATCAAGTCCATGTAACAAATTGCTTCAAAATAGTTTTTCTCAGTTACAAAACTTTCATGTTGCTGAATATTTAATTGAATTTTAATTTTAAAAATAATATTTTTTTTCAGTTTGAATAATTCTATTTACTTACTTCAGTTATATTCTTCGTACAAAAGTTTTCTGCTGCGACTCTGTATTCTTCTAGAGAAGCTTTAGATACATTCAAAAAATTCGTTGTGTAGTAATATGTAGCGAAAGCCTAAAAACAGTATTAATATTGATATAATTTTTATTCTCAGTTGCAAGATAACACATAAATATGCATTTTTTGTGATTGAAAAGTACAACCGCTGCCAGAAAAGAAACTCTTTTACACTTGTAAAATAATACAGTTTCAATGTTATGACATATTTAATCAACTGACTTTTTTTTAATCTACTTCTTTTGTAACATACAAATTTAACATCATAACCACTGCTTCTGCTCTCTGATGATTAAACAGCACAATACCCAATCTTTTCTATTACATGTTTTTGAAGTTTCAATTGTTTTTATTTTTGTTATTATATTATTTCCATTTACTCATGCACAGCTTTCTAAGAATTAATTTGTAATATTTCACATGTGAAACATAGTTAATTATTTATGTGCAGTTTCTTTTTTTGGTGTTAAAAATATATTTATATAAAGAAACAAAACTATATACAAGTTTCAAAACTTACATTTGGGAAAAAAGAAAATACATTAATACATATTGAAGAAAGGAAAAGGAACACATGAAATGCATTTCCAAGAGTTATGCAAGGTTTCAAAATTGACTTACCAGATATTTCTGATCTGATGGAATGTTATCCAATTTTTTGAAGCACTCTTTAAAGTTCTTGTCTTTGCATAGCTGATCGTTCAGTAGCAGAGATACGTTTCCTCTACAAGCAGCGTAGTCACTCGTGCCAACAAAAGTGTAATTTTTTTTCTAAAATTAAAACATTCAACTTCAATCATTTTCTAAAAACCCTGCATTTAAACAATATTGTATCCAGCTATCTTTGGTGAATAGAAATAAAAATTGTGCACAGCGTGTTTTCAAATGCATTTATTGTCTGATCTACTTAGGTAAAACCTTCCTCGCACTTACGCATGCGTCAGGTCTTCTCAGAGCTTACCAAAATAGGGGTGTTAGGTAAGATAACAATAAGGGGAAGAATAATGAAAAGCATTTTGAACCGTATCAAATAACGTATAACGATGCTAATTTCAAATACATAGTTTAATTGAATTTGTCAAAAGGATATAGAAAGTTAAATTGAAAACTTCGAAAATTATGATCCACAGCCCATCTCCCCTTTTTTTATCCCCTTTTCTAAACTGTTCGCTAGTGCTAGGCGCGGTTTTCATGGACGGACAGTATTCACTTGTTTTTCCAAACAAAGTTTAGAAACATGCCTCCTATATACATTGAGGGTGCTAAATCCGACGGTGGTGGTTTAGTATTTATCAACTTTCCGTCTTGGAGACATACGCGATGTTGAAGTATATCACATATTGGTATATTTTGGCTTAGGTCTCAGTATATCGGACAGGATCTGGAAAATTTCCTTGCATTTTTTAAATATATAGAATTAAATTGGGACTGTTTCAATCATGGACACCATATCTAAAATAGGAATTGAAAACCAATACGGAATTTAAGATAATGACCAATGATTATTGGAACGCATTATAAGCTTTGCATAGCTAACTATCGGGACTTACGCCTTTGAAAAGTACTATATATGCCATATTTCAATAACGTATACCTTGAAATCGGGAAAATTGTGAAAAATTAGACTTACTGTCTAACATTTTTTCGCGAGACCTCCGTCGAATCTGTGCACGCGCCAAGTCTCTTCTGACTTTCTCGAAATCGGGGGGGGGGGGGGGAATGCAGCGAGGAAGTAGCAAGCGAACAAAAACTGAAGGCATCGGGAAGTGCGCATCCTAAACCTATCTCCCCTTTTTCAAATGGAAGCGTTCGTGGCTGCCAGGTGCACAATACGCAAACAGACAGTAACAATCCGCACGATTGTCTTTCTCCTCAAAATTAACATTTCTATTGTTTAAATCCTGGTCACGTGACAAATTTGACACTTTATTAGGAAATCGAATTTCATCCAAGAATTGCCCTGGTTGTCTCAATCTAGATCCTATTTAAAACTACTTGTTATGAATATGAGCTTAAATAGGTTAAAACTTAAATTTGGAGTTCCTAAAACATTAAGCTTTTGCCTCTTTCGAAATACATTCCTACATACACTCCTAGTCACAAGTAAGGACCAAAGGAAGTGATTGGTTAAAGAAAGAGTGAGATAAATGTATTGCATCTAAGAAACCTTTCAAAATCACTTGATATAAATTGCTGGGTTCATATAATGAGTACCAAGTGTGCTTTGGAACTAAATCCTGGGCGTTCCGCTTTCGGTTGACCACCTAACCAAAACATCTGCTTTGCACTCCAGAGTCTTCCTTCTCATGAACTGAGATTGGCACAAATGGACCTGGCTCATATGGGCTGTAGCGCTACCGAGAGTGAAAACTGTATACTGAGCTCCTTTATTAGGTGTTTTAACTTTATCTCTTTTACGGCCCTTCCAGATTAACGGGGCTCAAAACAAGGGCGAAATAGAATCTTTGGATACTTGTAGCTTTGCAAGAACTGCAGGCGAATAAGTCATTCTGTTTTTGCTTGTCGCTCTGCCTGAACGTTGGCCATGTTTGATAAATTGCACTTGAAGCCTTCTTGGTGAATCAGAAAGTTGCCAGCCTATTGCATACAATATACATATCCGAATATTTTTGAAAAGATCCTTCTGATTTATTCATGAAACGTGGTTTGCTTTTATTGGGATGGTTTCTGAATTGCTCAGAAAGATTCCAGGTTGATGTGAGGATGATTACTATTTTTAAGTGGGAAACTTTCTTGTGTTGTTTCATATTGAGCAAAAATTAGGCACATTATCTGCCCATTATTTTCCAAACTTGTTTATGATTTTTTTTTTTGCAGTGTTGTCATAGCTGACAGTAGCCACAGTGGGGAAAAGAATATTTTCGCGCAAGAAACATATATAAGGCAAGCATAATATGCGCTGTGAAGAATACTTTAATTCAGAAAGCATGTTTGATGCAGCATTATAAGACAACATAAGAAAGATTAACAGCACAAAGAGAGGACATACCACCCAGGGTTCTAGTGGGATCGAGCCCATGATCACTGGCATACGAAGTTAAGTTTCTACCTCAGAGCCAAGGAGGCCAGACTAAAAGTTTTGAAATAAAATGCTGTGTTCCGTTTTAACTGTCATGACCTTTATTTTCACAATGGTTCGTCCTAGATGCATACTTTCTATGGTAAAAATGCTCAAAATGAGGTGCATAGTAAGGATAATAAGAGTTTGAAGCGAAAAAAAAGTTGTTAAAATACGAAATGTAACTTTTTATACGGATTCTAGGTCCCCTAACTTATATTTACGGAAATTAAGAGCATAAAAAACAATTCGAACGCAGAAAGTTTGACATAGTACGACCAATATTCACCGAGATATGAAACGCTGCGTTTTTTGACTTATACCACTTTACACTCGCTGTCAATAACACAGATTTTGGAAAAATATAGCTGCTTACGGCTTAAGTAGAACGGCATCCAGTCATTCTACCGAAAAGGGGATTCGTTCTGATCTCATTTTCTGCAAGGGACCGTAAAACTTTGAACTCGAATATCTCTTCGAGCTTTAATCTCAAATCTTTAATTTTTTTTTTTGTATTGAAATTATTTTTTCGTGGAAATTTCTTTCCTAACTTTCAGTTAAGGGACTTGATGTCCGTAAGAAAAGTTAGATTCCGTTTTTTGACTAAATTTATTTTTCGATTAAAACTTTTAATATCTTAACTCTACACCTCATTTTGAGCATTTTTGATAATGGGTCATTCCATGTGAGATGAGCAAAAATGAGAAAAAAGTAGTGACCGCATGGTAATAGATTGTTGAAAAAAGTTCGTACACAGGTTCATTTTGTGCATATATAAAAATATTTAAAAGGTTTTGGCTTAAAATTTTCTATTTTATGAGTTACATGCAATTCAAAATTGGCCCACTTGAACAACCTTCACAAAAATGCTAAATGTTGCACTTTTGAACCTTGGTATTTTTTTAACTAGTTAATGTAAACATAAAAATTCCATATATTTGTAACCTTTGGAGTAGAGCAATTTATCGCTTTACAGTAACTTTTTAAAAGTCAGGATAATTAACTGTTAACTTGAACTGCAAAAACCTACAATATTTCATTTTCAACAAAATTGCAGGTTTCCATTTTTTTTTCTCACACAAAAAAGAATTCAGTTGCATAATTTAAATTAATTCCCAACAGTGTGTTAACTTTCATAGAAATAATACATTCATTTTTGAAGCTGTATTTTAATTCCTTTGTTTTAAAAATATTTTTTGAACTTAAGTATATTTCGTAAAACGATTAATTTCACCTTCAAGTAGGTACAAAATTTATATGAAGGGTACTTTGGAAAGTGCTCCAATTTTACAAGGCCATTATGTCCACTATTTGCTTGAAGAAGCTCGATAGTGCCTTTTTGATTTCTTAGCTTTGTATTAAATGGACAGAAAAAACATTTTCTTCGTATTTTATGTGAAGCTCCAGGAATTCAAAGGACCAGATAAATAACTTAATGGAACAAAAGCAAGTGTATTTAGCATTAATTTCAATTTCTTAAAAATGTGCAGGTATTATGTGGAACTTAGGGGGGAAAATCTTGCGGATAAATGTTATATTTCAAGAAATACAAATAATAATATAATCAATAAATGGATAAAATAATAGTTTTTTTTTTTCTAATTTTCATTCTGTCCAAAATGTTTCTTTTAATCTCCGTTAAGCTTTGCTCAGATACTGGAATGATAGGTTTTATCGCAAGTAGCCTGTTATTCTTTCTCCACATCACGGGTGGAAATTGTTAAAAAAAGCAACTTTCACCTGCACACTTAAGTATAATCATTTATACTGGAATACAATATACTTCGCAATAATTGAAAGGCTTCAACAAACATTTTATAAACACTCTTTCAAGAAAAAGAAACACGAAAGAAATGATTAAGTCTTTCTAAACTTAAAATAAATGGTTTCATTGATGAAATTTTACCTGAATTTAAATTGTTCTATTGAGAAAAATATGCTGAAAGGCACGTATTAAAATTTGATATTAAATAAAAGACACTTCAACATCGGCTCCATAAAAAAAATGAGCAAATTAGGGCATTCCCTTTTGTTCAAACTAGCATCTGAAAAAGTGGAAAAAGTGAAAATTTCGATAAATTTCAATTTTTTAAAGTACGATTTCATCATTAAAAAATTTTGACACCAATTATTCACCTAGCCCAGGTAATTAATAATTGATAGTTTTACGCTCTCTGTATTGCTTTTTTCTCTTATTTTTTCATTCAAAGAGCTAGCGGAGTAGTTTGAAATTTGGAGTAGATTGAACAGATTTCAGATTTCAATCTTTGTTAATATCTCAGATTTAATGAAAGCTCCAAATAAATTTAACTTTCATCTTTCCTGATAGAGATTTTTCCAGAGAATGTGATAATACTTATTTTTTCAATATGTATGCTTATAACTTATGTAGTTATTGAGTCACAAACTGGCTGTCATGAAACCTGAAGATTCAGGCTTAGCGTAAGCCTTAATTTCTGATGTCAATAGCAAATCAACAAACAATTTTTAAACTTTCATACTTTGCATTTTCTCAGAGAAATGTATGATTTACCCTAATAAAAATTTTCATTGAAATCTGACATGTGTGTCACAGCCGATTTGCTCATTTCACGTGGAATGACAGTTAAAACGGAACATCCTGTAGCAGTGGCGTATCCAGGAATTGATTTCGGGGGGTGCACATCGAACATCGACACTGTGATGAGAAAGGAAAAAAATCAAGAAATATGGTGAAACTTTTAAAAACGCAGTATTTCGATTTAATTTTTTCTATTAAACGTTGCTCAAAGATTTTTTTTTTTTCACAAAAATGAATGTCATGCAAGAACAATAAGGCGTTGGTACATCGCTCATTTTTCTCTTTCATTTCCACAATTACAGAATAACAATTAGTTTTGCTTCTTATTGTCGAAAACAGAAAATAATATGACAATATATCAGTGTCCATAAAGTAATTTTCATTGAAAAAACCTGAAGCATATTTACATGAAGGTTACATGTTTTTTCAAAATTCGGTGCCACCATTTTTTATAGTCTTACAAAATCTTGGGGGGTGCATTGGTCCCTTGGCACCCCCCTGGATACGCCACTGTCCTGTAGAGTTGATATGTGTACGACTAGATGTTTGCTTTTCTGTAGAATTTCCCAATATTATTGAAATGTAATATTTCGCATGAATCAGAAGTCGGAGAACATAGAAACATACATAGAACACTTAATGAGCACATAGGATACTTTATAAGTATTTTTATAATGCTAAAAATGAAATCACTTACCACAATCGTTGGGTCTTGAGCCAACATTTCTTTCACTGTGGTACTCTCCGTGCAAGGCTGGTTGAATAAGTCAGACCCCGTTACGTTCTTTTCATAACCAGAAGGTGTACATGGGTCATAAACCGTCGTAACTGATGGATTCTGTTGAAAAGTTTTCAAATATTATTGTTTTAGCCATATCTGCACCGAGGAGTGCAAAAAAGTGTGCACTCTTTGTCTAATAACTTTGAGACAAATTTAAATCTAATTTTCACGATTGGGGAAATTTTATTTTAACGTAGGTGTTTAAAGTTGTCACCTACGTAATCCAAACATTAATTAAGCAATGAATTTTTATGTATATTTTAGGGTTTTTAGTTGAAAATACATCAAACAACAAGAATACCGAGTGTAAAAATTTTGAAAATCTGTAGGGTCTAAGGCCCCCTACGCATTAGGGCCCCTAAGAAAACTGTTTAAGATCGCAGGTACCATCTGTCAGCCTCTCAGCAAGGTACAAGGAGTGGTACTGAAAAGCTTGAGCATGATTCCAGCCATTTATAATTCATAATACTAATTTAATATAAACGGGACTTCTGAGTTCCGTCAGGAGATAAAAGGTTAAATACTGTTGAGATATTTCTTTCTTAAAATGTACAAGTCACCGATAACAAAATTAATTAATTTAATACTATTTTTTCAAACAACTAAGAGTTACTTATTAAGCTCCTCTTACAGCTGCCTAATTAATTGGATCTGTTAAGTACAGTGAACTCTCACTTATGCGCCGGCCCAAGGGTCCAACAGAAAAAGGCGCATAACTGAGAGACGCATAAGTGAACAAGCCATTTTAAAGGTCTAAAACGCAACATAAGTTCTAATGAGATCATGAATAAGAATGTTTCTATAGAAAAAGGTCATATTACTACGGTTTGGCAATTACTGTAACGTAACTACAATGATAAAAAGAAAACAAAAATTGTAGCGTACCTAATCACAAATTTTTCCCTTTGAAACGATACATAATAGATAATTGTTCTTCTCCGAACTCTAGTTCATGCGGGAAAAAGGTCTTCCGTGAGCAATAAAGGCGAAAGATTAAAGAGGAAAGTGAAGAAACATGCTTATTTTTTAAAGAAAATATTTTTTTTTCTTACATTTCACAAAACATTCGGCGCATAAGTGAAATATTTATCTTTAGAGCGACACATAAACGAATGATACTATTATTATTTTGCTATGGAATGTGCTGGGACCATTTAAAATCGTCGTATAAGTGAAAAAGGCGCATAAATGAGACGGTGTATAAGTGAGAGTTCACTGTATATTTTTTTCCGTTTTATTTTTTATTTAAAAGGTATATTACATATTATTTTATGCATCATTCTTTCAAATAAAGATTAACTCAAAAATTTCGAGTTAAAGTACATATCTTACTTTCATCAAAAAAAACCTCAATCTCCTGTTTGCTTCATCTCTTCCGAAACATAAATTACTGTGCGAAAAGACATTATGCGTCTGTCCGTACAGCATCATACTTTTGACATCTGATGTGCTTGCATTTACTTCGTTTTCTGGTATTGCAAAAGCTATCTGCATCGAAGCTCCTCCCATGTCCAGTGCACCGAAAGTTGTTGGCTCCCACGGGTCAGTTTTCTGTAAGGAAAATATATACAATCAATGATACAGCTGGAAATATACACCTATAAGAAATGACATTAAATGTCAAAGTAATGCAGAATGAAACATAATGAATTTTTCTCTGTTGCAAATTTACTTAAAACACAGCACCAAAGCTTATTTATATGAAGATAGTAGATATACCCGGCGTCGCATGGGTTAACCCATTTATGCCCAGTAGCCTAAAACGTGAAGCTTGTTAGTTACTGCATATAAAAACCTGTAATAGGTATGTCATTTTACTAAAGTTGTTTTTCACAAGTTAAATAGTGCTTCTTCTTCAGAAAACCAGTTAGAGCCACTATTTGGACATCAGAGTTTATTTATCGACAGCTATTTTCAGACTAAGTCAAGCAACGATCCAGCATGGGTAGCCACAGAAAGTAAGTTTTTTTTTGCGAACTTATTTTTCATAAAATTAAACTACAGTCGAGCCCGCTTAATGGAACAGCTATTTTTCCACGAAAAAAATATTCTTATAAGCGGGATATTCTATTGTCCGGAATCAAAATGCTTTACAACAGTTTGGTTCATTGAAAATGTACTGTATTAAGCGGGATATTCTTTTATCCGATATTCTAATAAGCGGGCCTGACTATTTTAAAATGATTTGCTTAAAATTGATCACAGATGCCTTCTGTAATGTAACTTTGCAAGAGTAAAGTCAAGCAAGTTCGTATTTTTCTCACATATCTGCAAAATATCCCATTAACAAGATGTTAAATAACTTAATTAATATGGCAACGGAGAACTAGTTTAAGCCTAAAATGTAGATACACCATTCCAAGTAAGAGTTTTAAGCAGATAAAAATTGAAAAAAATTGTTAAAAAAAAATTTGGGCATAAATGGGTTAAAATGCAGCATGTGAAATCCAAGAAGGTATTTTTTGTGATAACGTGGTCAGTTAAAAATCGGCGTGAAGGACAACGTGAAATCAAACTTAAATGTGTTATTTATCTGTGATGATTTTCTAAAATATAACGTTTCTACTTTTGAAAAAATAAAAACAGAAGTACTATATATTCAAGGGTGAATACTCACGAAAGAAACATTTCTTAAGTATTTGAATTGAGATAAGATTCAGAAAACCACGTGAAGCAAAGACAATATCAAAACTAGCTATCAAGGGGAAGTTGAGATAAAGTACTATATAATGTGGATTTGAATGGAGGAAAGCCTTCAAAAAATTAGAGATTTTATGTGGAAGTTTCAACTAAATTTGAAATAAAAAGAAGAACCACCTGTCAGATTTTTTTCTAATTGGTCTCTTGGTGTGTCTAGTAAAGACACAAACACAATACGACGGGTAGTTTTTGAGTCTATAAAGGACATATATACATAGATACAAATAAACATACATTCATTTTTATACATAAAGATGTATAGAATCTCCGCATCCATTTTCCATCTTTTTGCCACATTATTGGCTACTTAGAATATTAAGTACACTGTAAAAAAAAGTGTAATGTTACCATTGTTAATGGATGTAACGTTACACAACTTCTGGTGTAAGCTGTTCCTATTTTAAGAAAAATAATTGTTGGAGGAAAGTTTTACGTAGCCTGTGTTCCATCGAGCGTTAAAACTAATGGGGCATTATTCAAAGCGCATGTGACAAACATTGGTGCAGAGCTCTTGAAGTCTTATGAAAGTAACCAAGATGTGCCTTAACGGCCGAGTGGCAGAGTGCTTACTTTGAGAGCTTTCTGTACGCGGTAAGTTCGCGGTTCGATCTTATCGTATGTAGTTAAAATAACATACGAATTTGTGAAGTTTATTGGTAGTGAAAAAGTATGAATCTGACAAATATTAAATAAACGAATAATTGAAAATAATCTTCGAGGCTCATGAATGCTCTTTTGTCTTCTTTCTTTTAACAGAGAATTCTGGTGTAACCTTACGCACAGAAATTGGTGAAATATAATGCTGTAGTTTCATTACCATGGTGTAACCTTCCACAAGTGACGTGTTACTTTACACCAGTTATATTGGTTAAGTTACAGCCCTGTCCATAACAGTGCACTGTAAAAAATATATGTTGTTTTTACAGTATAATACAGATAATTTTTTTTGTTACAAACTGTAAAAACCGCTACTTTTACAGTAATAAACTGTAAAATTGCTAATTTTACAGTTTATTACTGTGCATTTTACAGTTTAAACTGGAACCTCTGCTGCCAGTATTATACTGCTGTTTTTACAATATAATACAACTAATTTTGTAAAGCAATAAACTGAAATTGTGGTAATTAACTGTAAAATTGCTGCTTTATAGTAATAAACTGTAAAATTGCTAGTTTTACAGTTTATTACTGTGCAGTTGAATTTTAAACTGGAACCTATGCTGCCAGTATAATACTGTAAAAACAACAGTTTATTTTTCGCAGTGTGGAGGCAACATTGCTGCCACCGTATTTATGGAGTAAGTCTACACAATTTTTTTTTCCAGTGTAATGTTTAACTTCGAATGATTCGATTAGTAGATGTGTCAAGTTTTGCAATCTGAATAAATCCTCTCTATTTCAACGTGTAATATCATGAAATAGTTTAATCATTCACTCATTAACTTCGGATAAAATTGCTTTACAGAGAATTTTAAATTAAAAAATTACCTGAGGATATTCCAATGTTTCTTTCAGGAAATTTACAGTAATCCATCCATATATTCCTTCATCTCGCCCAGTGATTATTTCTATTTCCTTAACAACTAATCCTGTTTCATTCAAATGTTCATCTAATTGTTCTAATATTTGATCTGCTCGTGTTGGATTCGTCAAGCTGAGAATTAAAAAAAAAAAGACAGTTATTAAAAATACACAACACTATTAAGAAGCTTACTATGGTTGTAAATTCAGTATATCTAATTTCATGACCTTTCTTTCTCTTATTGAGCTCGTTGAGATTAAAAAAAAGTAAAAAGAGAGAAAGAAATTTGTTCTAAAAATTCATAGTATGAAGAAGCTCATGACTTATTAATGTGTCTGAAAGCTGTAAAAATACTTTATGTATACTGCAAAAAATAAAGCGTTGTTTTTACAGAATAATACTGGCAGCAGAAGTTCCAGTTTAATACTGTAAAATGCACAGTAATAAATTGTAAAACTAGCAATTTTAGTTTATTACTGTAAAGCAGCAATTTTACAGTTTATCCCCACAATTTTACAGTTTATGACCACAGAATTAGTTGCATTATACTGTAAAAACAACAATATAACACTGGCAGCAGAGGTTATAGTTTAAAACTAAAATACACAGTAATGAACTGTAAAATTAGCAATTTTACGATTTATTACTGTAAAGCAACAATTTTGCAGTTTATTAGAGTAAAATAAGCAAATTTTACAATTTTTTACTCTAAAATTAGCAATTTTTAAAGTTTGTTACTATAAAATTAACTGTATAATACTGTAAAAACGATATCGATTTTTTTAGTGTATTAAGGGACCGGAAAGTAATGTCGTTTTTTCACACAAATGAACTGTTAAAAGTTTGTATTTTAAATCAACGATGTAATTTATCCTCGTTATCAAGGGCCATTTGTCTTCTAGTAGTTAATTTTAAATCCTAGATAGATTTTTTAAAACATTGCATTTTTGGAGCAAAATATCTTGAAATGGCATCTTGGATGCAAGCTAAATTTTCAAAAATTTTTTTTTCATGTTTTGATCGCAATCAACGGAAATCATATGGTACAATGTCAGGTGAGTATTGTGGGTGAAGTTCCCGAATTTTCCTTTCTTCTCATCGCTAAAGTACTTTCTGTTTCACAAAAACTTGAAAATTTGGCTTGTATATAAGATGCCATTGCAAGATATTTTGCTCTTTTTTAAAATCTATCCGGGATTTAAAATTTACTACTAGAATACAAAAGACTCTTGAAAAAGGAGGATAATTACATCGTTGATTTGTAATAAACTTTTAACTTGCTTTGTTTGAAAGAAACGACATTACTTTACCGGTCCCCCTAATATATGTATATTTTTTCTTAGTCCAATTTCTATTTTAAATACAATGCTATACACATTTTTTTTTCAAAATCGCAAATATTATTTTTGTACAGCTTTGAAATCTTACTTCAATAGCCTCATTCCTGCAGTCGCTGCAAAAAATAAAGGTGTCCTTGGTCGTGAAGAGGGATCTATAATGTCTGTAACATTTTTAGCACATTCGATAACTGGCTCTAAATGCATTGGATTCATTTTTGCTATTCCACCTGAAATGAAAAAAATACATATTTATGTATTAAATTGTGTTAATTTAATTTAAAAATTATTTGGAAAAGCATGATTCATGACATGTATTTAAAATCCAGTGTTACTAATTATTTCCTTCTAGAAATATGCATGATCCGAAATTTACAAAGTGTTCCAAAATTAGCTGATAGTTTTTAAAACTTTAGTACAAGAGATTGGTGACCGATTTTAAGTTCACTAGTCGACTAGTGCCAAGCATTCGGACTTAACAGTGAAGATCTAAAAATCTGGTTTTCTAAGTATAATATATGAAAGAAATAGAAATAAAGAAAAACTTGATTTTTTAAAAATATTTTTCGGAAACTGGGAAAAAATATCTTCTAAATGATTCCTTACTTATGAAGTATGATAAAGTATTAAGGACGCTCTGAAAGCTTGGATCAATATATGGCGTGTTTAAGAAAATTTTTAACCATTTTAAACATAAATAACACAAGTAATAAGATTGAATTGAAAATTTAAGCAACCCTTGACCCTGATTCCCGATCTCATATTAAAACAAACGTCATAAAGTATTTCAAAGATAAATATATTTAATTGTTTTCGAGAGGATACGGTAAACACAAAAAAGGAAATAATCCTTACTCGTAAAATTTTGCTAGTCGCAAAAGCATAATAAATAAGGAAAATTGAAAATTCTTATACTAAAATCAATTACAAGTATTTTAATTATTTAAAATAGAAACCGGCAACAGATAAATATTTTAAATCATTGAGTTTTCTTTCTTCATCGGCCAACAATAAAAATCCTGCAGATAACCGCATTTGCTAAAAAACGTTATATTTTGAGTTCAATTTTACATGGAAGTTCCAAACACATCTTACGAGACGCAGAAACTTTTTTTCTTTCTTTTGGTACTATTGTTTTAAATTTTCCAGTATATTTTCACTTCAAAAATCAAGAAAAACATTTTAAAGGTTTTTAATTAATATCTTTGTTAATTAATGTTGTCTGAAGATGCGACCTAGCTAAGAATGCGCTCGATCACTTCTCCTTTCAAAAAAAAAAAAAAAAAATCAAAATCTGTCCAGATCGACCGATTGACAGATACACAGACTTTTATAGAGTAAGGGCCCTGCTCCACATCAGAAAAAAACGCGACCGAAACCGAAGGCAGAAACCGAAAATCCGGGTACTTTCATAGGAACACTATTTAATCCATTTTACGTTTCTGCTTTATTTTTCTACTTTACGTCAATGTGGATCTTGGCCCTAACTTTTCACGAAATAAGGTTTTACAAGTTTTTTTAAAGAGTGTACGTAAAACAACGCACTGAAGATAAAGTTTACAAATACCTTTGTGCTATAGATGTACAGAAAATAACAACGTTACGAATGCACAAATGAGCAGGGATACTGCAGACACGTGTTTCGGCGTTACAAGGAACGCCTTTTTCAATGCAAAAAAGTTGTGAGCTTATGGATGCACAGACATCCGACAAAAGACATCCGACTTTTGTCGAATGTCTGTGCATCCATAAGCTCACAATTTTTTTTGCATTGAAAAAGGCGTTCCTTGTAACGCCGAAACACGTGTCTGCAGTATTCCAGCTCATTTGTGCATTCGTAACGTTGTTATTTTCTGTGCACTGAAAATAATTCATTATTTACTGAATGAGAGAAACCTTCATACTCTTTTTATCAATTAGAAGAAAGTAACTTGGTATGAAAAAAAAAGCTTACCTACTGCATAGCAGCTTTTCTTTTGCCTAACATATCCAGTTCCTTTAAACTTGTCACCTTTCCACTCGTAAACTATAGTGTTTGTCTTTGATGAACCAGCATCCATAACAACACCGTACTGAAACAGGAGTTTAAAATATAAACAACGCTATATATATAAAGGCAAACTTGTTTATCTCGAACCTGATTATCTCGAAAACCTCTCTATGTCGACATTTTTCGATTTCCCTGCTTTTACAGCATAAATTTAATGTTTTTTCTCATGTTTATCTCGAATTATTTTCCCGAAAACCTCTACATCTTGAATTTTGATGATTCTCATTTTTGAATATCATCTCCAGCCACCTTTATCCAATGATATAACTTGGAGACAAAAATCATCTTCTGAACAATCATTCAAAGACTATGTTCGTACTTAAAGGTATGCATTAATTTGCTACCGATATAGTCATCACAATTAGTAAAACGTGAACACCTAACATGTCGTACAGTAAAATATTCAACAATATGAATGCAAAACAATGTATTAAGTATTTAACTTTGTTCCAATTGCTTATTTTTGTAAATTTATCACAGCCTCTGTATCTCGAATTCTTCTCCTGTCCCGTGAAATTCGAAATAGACAGGTTTGACTGTATTGCAATTTCATTAGTAGAAAGATTTTTGATTAAATGAATGGGTAAATAAATTAATGAATGAATAAATGAATGAATAGATAATTTAAAAAATAAATGTATAAATAAATAAATAAATAAATCCAATAATTAATATATGAGAAAAAATAACAGAGTAAATAAATAACAGAGTAAATAAATAACTGAATAAATAAATAAATTAATAAATGAAGAAATATAAATGAATTAATTACTAAATGAAAAAACACATAATTGATTTGATAGATAAATGAATAAGTAAACGAAATGACAATTTAACTTTGCCACGCACGTAACTGACAAATTGTATTAAACATTTAAAATCAAAACATGCCTAATATTAACTAAATAAGGTCTTAACTGGATATCAGATCTCAACTAGTACTTAAAATGCTAATTACAAAACTGTATGATTTTGTCAGAAGACAAATAATTTTTGATGAACCAGAAAATAATAAATTATGTGTATCAGAATTTTAAAGTGCCTTGTAGTGTTAAATACCTTTATCTTTAAAGATACTTTATTTTTTCTCTAGAATTCATGAAATGTTTAAGAACATAGATCAAATATAGTTGGGTAGGTGGCACTGCAAACTGAAAATATTTCTCTGTACCCCTTATTTCACTTTACCCCACATTCCCTACCTATGAATAAATATCTTTAATTGGGAAATAGACTTAAACTTTTAAGAGCGGGATATTTATATTAATCTTAACATTGCCCTAAGGCCTCTAAATAAGGGGAGCTGACTTATCCGACATTTTGGTTCCAAAAAGACGCATGCGGTTCCACTGGTATGTGTACGAAAACCGCGTTAAAGAAAACTTGGTGGATAAACTTCAGATGGCTGACCTGATTGAAGTTTAACTGTTCCAATCACTAAATGAGGATATTTCATTCATTTAAATTGCAGAAAAGCAACAAGGATGAAAGTGGGTTATTTACCGGAAATATTTCCTCATCAGCTAGTATTTAATTTGAGAATTCAGTTATCTTACTATACTTACTCAATGTGGCGTATTTTGACGACAAAGCTACTATTGATTAAAGTAACGAATTTCCAAATATATTAAATGAGGTTGGATCCAAAGCCGTCGTGGAACCAAAATGTCGGATAGGTCGGCATGTCCTCTAAAGGGGATCTACATTGCCCCGCATTCCCCTACATGATGGGGATTTCAAATCTAAAGATATTTTTGAGACAAATTATTTGCATAAATATTGGTACTTACATCATAAGGATATATGCCTCCTGTTAAGCCATAAATCATTGAAAGAGTGAGAATTCCTATAAGCCCAATTCCAAGAGCTGTAAAGGCGAACAGTAAAGGCCATTCTCTTGTTATACTAAATGATTTCTCTGAAAAATAAAAATTCAAAAAGACTCCAGGTCACCCAACAATTATTGTCTATTTAAATTCAAGTATTTCAGAAATTTAATTTTAAAGTAAAGATTCAGCTATCTAATCTGTAAGAAAATTCTTGAACTAGTATCCCCAAAAACCTCGAGTCGATTAAAAAATACATACCAAAGAAAAAGAAAAAAAAAAAAAAAACTTTGTGACAAGAATTAAAATTTCATATGAGCTGAAAATTTTACATTTTGGAACCACAGAGTTACTGTCCAACTTGGAAAGGCGTACCTAGCACCGTTGAACGATTCTATTTCAAAAAGGGGTGACAGCTTGATTATGAAAATATACCATGGTAGCACTTCTGCTTAGTCCGATGTTATTTTATTTTTCTAGATCTGACAAGGAAAGAGAATAAATTAAAAAAGAAAGAAACATAAATGCAAACCAACAAGTCAAATGAACGGACCCAACGAAAAACAAAACAAGCAAAATTTCCTCCTTTCCCTTTTTTTCCTCCTCCTTTATTCCTTTTTTTTTCTTATCATCATCACCCATCTTTTGACGAAATCAGTAGACTCATGAGGCATGCGCAAAAGCGTCTCAGGTAGCCGGAAAAAATATCAAACAGTAACAATAGAGTGCGAGCTTAATTTTACCGAGTTAATTTTCGGTTGTGGTGTTGAAAGTGGTTTTGAACACTATCTGTTAGCAAACGCAACGATCTAAATTTTCACCACGCACTCAAACTTAGTTAATACTTTAACTGCACTTGAAAAGCATTCGTAACTCTGTCGCAGCAGTTTCGTTCGTATGCCGGAGTTAGTGGACTCATTTCCCATCTGTGCTGTGGGTGTTATTTCCTTCTCTTGTATTGTAAATCTCTCCTGAGGTTGTCTGGAGGCAAAGGCGTTTTTTAAGCGGTCTTCTATCAGTGGCGTAGCTAGCAAGGGTCTGTCACCGGGGCTGTAATTCGTGGTGACACCCCCCCTCCCTCCACACCACACAAAAAAAAAAAAAAAAAAATCACCAATCGCAATAAATAAATAAATAAATAAATAATAAAGAAAATAAAGGAAAAAAATCGCAATAAACGAAATCCATGCAACATCCATAAGCAACTTATTAATATTCATGTCATAAGGAAAAATGTAAGTTTATTTAAAGTGTAAAAGCAGTAGCTTATAATGAAATTCTACGCTAGCGAATTTACATTAAATGACAAATATATAAAAGCTTTCTCAAAAAACTGGCATGGGACGCATATTTGTACTTAAAGAAAAACTTTAAGGCAGGGATCCGGGGTTTTCTCCCCAGGGAAAATTTTTGAAATATACATATTAAACTTTGCAATCTGAGGCCTGTTAAGGGGTAATTTGAACAAAAGAAAAAAAAAATCCATAAAAAATAGGCTAAGATTTTCAAAGAGTTATACATATTTTCAAGAAAAAGTAAATAAATCATTTGAGTCAATAAATTGCTGACTTGAATCGACAGAGGAAGCAGGAGAAAAGATAGCTTTTGATCAAATTTTGTTAAAATATTGTTAGTAACGTATTAAATCATTCCAATGAATATAATAAGTTTATTCAAGACAATTTAAGCCTTTAATATAGCTTCGAACGAAATATCTAAGCAAAAAAGTTGGAATATTTCGATACACTTTAGAGAATTATAAATAAAATATTAAGTTCGACTAATGGGCAATCAGTTTTTCTATGCCATGTTTTTTTAATGAGAAATAAAACTTTTGATAAATTTCTGCTACGATACTTTATTCTTAGTGTCATTATTTACACCATTATTAATTTATTCATTCACGATTTAAGCTTTATTTCAGTAGTTATTGAAAGCGTGAACGATTAATAATAAATTGATATTTACTTGAATTGTGAAACAATGGACTTTGCTCCTTTCTTTTCTCATCAGAATACATAATCCACGCTTAGCAATTTATCAAGTAACACCTATGATACTAAATCTTTAATAAACGTAATATTTTCTTAATTGGTGGATACAAAATTAAATTATCCTTCATCCCGCTGACTGAGCTACTGCAGTGAATTTTATCACTTTCACAGCTGCTTGCAAATGCAGTGAAAAAAATGTTTTTATTTTATCGGTGTCTCACTCTCAATCTTCGAGTATCTACAGTAGATAAACTTTTATCGATTTAGTTTACGCTGCTTTCTTTTGTAATGGCAAAGAATATAAATTGAGTGTCTTGCTTTAAATGAGATATTGATAAGAGGTATTTTTCTTCAACCCTTCTACGAGAACGAAAAAAATAAGCATAGAGAGACGTACATAAAAATCTGATCCGAAACTACTTAATTACATTAACGTGATTCTGTTTTCTTTTAGGTATTCACATCGAGTAAGAAGATAGATGGAGTTTGAAAGCGTTTGCTATGCTCTGTGCATTATAATGATCCATTATACTTCGCGATCTAGAAGTAGAATATTGTGGAACACGAAAATGTTGCAAAATTAGGCTTATCAAGAAAACAAACCATAGTGTAACTGTGAATAAATAAAATAAAATTAAGGACAAAAAAAATAAATAAATAAATAAAATTAAATTTAAATTAAAGAAATAACAATAATAAAATAAATAAATAATTACATTAAAAGGAGAAATTGAATAATCATAGTAAAATATGTTTCTGGACACATATATTATTAGTCTTCGTACCCCTGTTATTGAAATATGAGATCTTAAAGTCTGCTGGAATTTAAAATAAAAGTCGCCAAATTTAACAAGTATTGTTGAGTAATGGAAGCTATCTTTCACTCTTTGTTAAAGTTTTGTTTTAAGTTTTTTAATTTGGGCTTTTATTAAAATTTCGGGAGATTTTAAAACATTATATGATCTAATGAAGAAACAAGGGCGCGTAATTTTTGCGTGAAGAAATATCTCAACATGCGTTTTTGATTCCTATAAATCTATTTATTTTTCATTATCACAATATTCGTGCGGTTTTCTGATAACAATCTTGCTTTCGTGAATGAAACGATGTAGAAATCAGTTTAAAGTTTTGTGCGTAATGAATAATTAATAATCCTTTTACAATGATAAAAACGTGTAACATTTGCATTACTATTTTGGCTAGTAAATATAAAATTCTTAACTCTATTGTCTTGTGGTACCATCTTTCTCTAAAGGACGAGTTTCTTTTGCCCCGACGGTTCAAGCGCAATATTAAGATAAGACATTCTTGAAAAGGACATATGGGCCAATCCATGGTTACGGTTGTTACATTCACACAACTTCAGCTGCTCATATTTTATTCACAAATGCAGTTAAAGTTCTAATGAAACCAAAGAATGATAAAGCTCCCCCCCTCCCCCCCAACATGATTATAACCAAGCGTGAGTTTGAAATTATTAGTGGAAGTTGTAGAAAAATCTCGATAATGTGTGGTTACGGTAGTTACAAAAAAAAGACATGGTTTTTTGAGTACTATCAAACACTGCCACTTTTCTGTGAATCTATTGCACGTATGATCTTCTGGATTTTTATAATAATTGCTCAATAAATAAGGCATGATATCATACAAAGAACTTAGCTTTTTTGTTGAAAAATAAATTTTTATGAATTTTTGATTGCGGTTACGGTCGTTACAAAAGCGGTTACGGTCGTTACACGTCTGATTATTTTCAATATATATGTTGCTAAAAATGAGTAAACGGCTATTTTAATTCATTTTCCTGCCATATATAAAGTCAAATAATAGACATATGAGCAGAAAGGTTCTCCAGTTAGTTAATTTGATTAGATATAATCTTCAATTGATTACTACAGACTTTGGAAGCTTTCAAATCCCTTGAGCTACGTTTTCCCATGAAACTTCACCAGAATACCCACACCTCCCAGTCTCTCTTCAGATATTTTAGCTCCACTAAATCCTCATAATCATCTGTGACTTGAGCTCTGTATTTCTTCAGTATTCTGCTTAGAAAAATTTCTACAAATTCGCTTATTACGTAAATGGTATTGATTGTACCGTGCACCTTATTGCTTCAACTACAAGTGTTCGTTTCATTAAATATTTTTAAAATACTCACACATTAAGATTGTTTTCTGCATAAATCATTTGCCCTCGTTCTCCCTTTATCGAGATATAAGATTTTAAAGGCTTAAATTTAAGTGAAGCTCCAAATTTAAAGGCTTCTGGGGAAATAGAAGGCCGACTATTTCACCACCTGCATGTGATAGGACAGCTATCAGCAAAGCATGCGAAAAGATGTCTCCCATCATAAATTGAAACTCGCTAAATTTAGTGACTTTATTACAATTTCGGCAGACTTTAGGACTTTATAATTCGAAAACGAGGAGGTGAGGGCAAATAATTTATTAATCCAGCAAAATGTTTTACTACAATGTTTCAAGTGCAATAACTTATTTTTTTTTCATTATTTCACTTTTGTATGGTTTCCTGGTGAACATCGAATGACCCCTGAGTCAAATTTGTCTAAGAACTAACGTAAACGGTATTTATAGTAGGAAAGCTCCTTTATAGAAGCTTTTCCACGCTATAAGAGACGAATACCTCCAAAGTAACTTTCAGATGCATCAGTGGACTTATGTACCAAATTTGGCAAAGATCCGACGTGAACTGTGAATTTAGACCTAAAACATGTAACACCCGTAACCAACATACCGCAAAAACGAAAAGGTTTTTTGAAAAAAATATTAGTGCATGTTTTTAGAATAAATGAGTACACTAACAAACCTAAATGGCAAACTTCTACCTCAAATAGTTATTGTTATAGAATAACAAATACTTGTTTTCGGTTACGGTCGTTACAAAGATTCTAGGTAATTTTGCCTGCCTGTAATTAAAAACTAATACAACCTACAAAGAAATTGATTGCTGGAAAAGGCCAAAGGTAGTGCTTACTAAAGAACTATAATTCGTTATCTTCCAAATTGAACCCGGTGTGGCCAGGGTCAGGCTGGAAATTTGATAATTTTTAACTGAAAAAATTGGTTAGAAAAACCGTAACTTTAGGACGTTGAAACCATGTTTACAGTAAAAACTAGGATATTTTACACTTTGAATTAGGAAACTATGCTTTCTTGTGAATAAAATGACATATAACATGTTATTATAAAGTGAGTTTCATATTTTGATGTCTATGTCCTATTTCTCATGGATTGGCCCATATGTGAAAATGCAAAAATGACTTTTGTTCTCTAACGGTGAAACATTGAGTTATAGAAATGCAGGCCTAGTAGATATATATGCTTCTCATTAACAGGAGATCAAAAACAGGCATAGCTCAAAATCACTAGTTTTTGAGCTATGACGTTTTTGAAAGCGGTGAGCGATATGTTACCAGGAAAAAAGAATCACTGATATCATTTTATCACAGCTTATTTCAAAAAGAAAAGGGTACATTTTGAGCAAAAAATGGAGCAATAGATGAAATATCCAATACTTAATTATTTATATTTATATTCGATTTCTGTGAAGCGTGATTAAGGCAGCAGTAGTACATACCATTGAAACAATAGTAAAGACTAACAATATCATTAACTTTCTAACAAATGATAGTTGCGAGGATTTTGACACATTGATGAAGAAGTTAAAAAGTGCTCCAGGAAATATATTGAATATATTGATGAACAGTTATTGAAATTTACCTTCATAACCAATCAGCAAGCTTTGTCCGCTGGACACACCCAATGACTGTAAAGTGCTGAATTGTGGTAGAGATCGCTTTTTCCCATCTAAAATGACTAACTTTGGACTGTAAGCAATACCTTTCTGTGCGCAGAATGTAGAGATGAGAGTTGCGATCGTCGCCTGATGGTTGGTCTCGATCGCAACAGGACTTCCTTCCAATGGTTGGAGAGGTTGGAGAATGACCTGCATTGGATGTGCTGAAAATCATGAACAGCAGATAAGTATCGTCGAATAGTTAAGAACTTATATACATATATAGTGGAACCCTAATTTTACGTTCTCAATAGGACCTGTTTTAAAAAATGTACCAAGCGGGAAAGCGAAAAATACGTAGTAAGTTACCGCCCCTAAGCCACACTGTTAAAACTACAGGTTGCATGGGGGCATTTTTAAGGGTAAAAAGTTGTAGCACCAGCGGCACACCTTGGAGGGTGCACCCTTGAAGAGTGCCAAACAAACTGGTAGCTAAAGTAAAAATAGCACACTAGTATGCTTGGCACTCTTAGCTTCTATAAGAGGATTTGTGTTTCCAGCTCGGTTACTGTCTAAACCAGATTGAGGATTCCTAATGAGGATGAAACTGCAGTATCTGGATGATATGGCCGAGCTGGTGGTGTATTTCATCTGAGCATATTGTTAAAAAAATTGAAGCGTATCAATGAGCTAGTGGGAAAAGTGAGTAATCTTTACTTGCTTTCTCTATTTGTAGCTAAATTTAAATCTGCATACTACCAAGGAGTCCAAAAAAACGGTGCAGTTCGTAGATACTTTAGTGTTGTGCTAGATTTAAATGTTAACTCTCCTTTAAGAGAGGTTGATTGCCTCTTATCTGTTATGGTTCTTCCACACTAATTATTCCAAACAAAGATTAAACTGCAATGCCTGGATACCGCTCGGCGTTTGCTTGTAGTTTTGCAAAAACTTTAGTTTACTTTTTCTCTATTTATGACGATATTCTGACTGTCAAGACTTGTTTCTCAACAAGTTTTCGATAGAAGGAAACGCAACCCATGTTACTGAATACAAGCAAAAAAAAAAGTTCATTACAAGGTACTTGAATATCAAAACAGACGATTGATTAGAATAATATTAACTACTAGGTACAATATAAATTTCTTCATCATTTCCTGTAATCAGGAGTACCCCCTCCCCCCAAAAAAGCAGTTACGCGCTCTCCTTATATACCATAAATACCGCCCAAGAAAGAGTACCCCCCCCCCCCAAAAAATGCCCATCGAAATACATCCAAAAATTTAAATTGCACAGTCGGCGGCATGCCCCCCCCCCCAGGTGAACACTTCGCTGTAAAGATGAAAACTGGTGCACACTTGGAAATTTGAATCTTAATGATGTGAAATCAAGCTTACATAGTGCACATTACATAAATCAATTAAATATTATAAAACATAAGTTCATGCGAATACCAATGACCGGTGACAAAACAAAAGCACACTTTGAAATTATGTAAAATTTAAAAACTGAAGACACCATTGAAATTCAAAGTTAAAAGTCGTATTTCTAAATACATACACACACATACGTACAGAGATATTACTTAAGTTTGTTTCAAGACTTGAATCTTTCTTGGACAGTTTTTAGAGACGTGAAATTCATTTTGGAGGCGTGAAAAATACGGAAACAATAAATTCCATAATAGCGATCAGTTTCACGAAAACAAAATTTAACTTCTAATAATTGGGTAGAAAATGGCAGATGAAAAAAAAGAGTTTAGAATTTTGAGTATTTAATCTTAAAAATATTTGATATATTTATTTTTGAGCAAAGTACAAAGAGTGCAAATACTCTTCACTAAACTTTTGAGACGTACTTTCAATTTTCAAAGCTTGTAGAGGCGTTAAAAATATTTCTGCACACATAACGCATTACATATAAATCCTTTTTCTTTTAACAATAAAATCTAAGTTAAAATTTCCACTGAGGAATTTTGAGCTCTACATGGGATTTCCTTGGGCCATGTTTAATGTACTAGTAAAATGTGTTGAATTCTCGATTTCAGTGTGCCCTATAAGTTATTTTGGCGTACTCTCCTACTATATCGTTGTATAAATGTTAGTTATGTACTATTTTGTGAAGAAAATATAATAATTGCTCGTCAATTTGCAAGCTATTCTCTCAATCAAATAAGTGTCTCAAACCTAGTCTGTTGTTTATTGCAAAAAAATAAATACATAAAATTAAAAATAATTAATTAAAAAAAATATTAGCAGACCCGTGTGAAGCATTCGCACTTGACAGAAGGAATGCAAAAACTCGTTTTTTAAATAATATTTTGAATAACAACAAAAATTCGAATTGTTTGTTTACTTTTCACTGTGATAGCGGTAAAAAAATCTTAAAAATTATGCTTTTCTTTTGAAGTTTGATGACGTATTACTAAACTTATGGCACACATATTAAAAAAAATATACGCATACATTTGAGAAAGAATATGTATGTCTGATGATGAAAACTTAGGTTAGAACTCTTCTGAAGAAAATAAACTCATTAAAACGATAATTTTCGACCCGGATTTGAACTCATGCGCTTCCCAAGAAGCACGACGCTCCATCCAGCCGCGCAAATCAGTCTTAATTTTCGGACGCTATTCATTGAAGTGCTATGAAAAAAAGAAAAAACGAAAAAAAAATGTTATTTTAACAAAAACAACAACAACAACCACCACCATGGATGTATTCCGGCACGACAAACTTTAAAATGAGGGGAAAATCATGGAATTTGATAAAAGAACAAGGAAGATCTTACGTAGAGACAGAAAAACAGGCTAGAGAAATAATATATAGGATAAGCGTAGTACATATAGTTTTGTTTATGCAAAGAAATATGCATATTTTGAAGCAAACTTCATAAAAATTAATGAGTGATCGGAGGGTTAAAATATCATACATTACCTAAATGAGCTAAATATAATACTCCCGAGCCTTTTTCAGATAATCCATTATTCTCTCATAGGTATCAATTGTCGCATCTGCAGCAAAATGAGCCAATAAACCGCAATTGCATCGGCAATCAATCTGATCTCAAATAAATTATCTCAGAAAGGAAATTCTATTCGAAACATATTTTATATACAGAGTTACTATTGCCGGAGATCAACTGTCAACATATTTATACAAGATTGAATAAGAGTAAAGAGCATAGGAAAATGTTATCATAAGTTGAGCCAACGGAAGTCTGGGGCATAGCTGGGACTTGACGGAGGAAGTTTGAAACGTCATTAATCAAAACGTCTCGCACTTGTTAATTATAACTGACCACAGATAAGTTCGTCGGGTTTGTTGCACTTAAGATGAATATTTCTTTCTCCTGAACTCTTAGTTAATTTATTTTTTTCACATTGTATTGCATATTTTAATGCTAAAATCCACGATTCTTAAGTCGAAGCATTATATGAGCCGCTCAGCGCAAAAATAGTTAGTCCTTTTTTTTAATATAATTTGTATTCCCACTATTACAATTGAATCGTTTATTTCGAAAAGGTAACATCTCTATTTTGATCTCCTCTGTCTCTTTAGAAAATTAAACAGCGCACGGTTATATTTTTGAATGTCATAATCAATGGTTATTTGGTAAATTATTGCAGTAATTGTGTTCTTAACTAAAGGCATTTTTTCATTGATTATGGCATTCAAAAATATAACCGTGCGCTGTTTAATTTTCTAAAGAGACAGAGGAGATCAAAATAGAGATGTTACCTTTTCGAAATAAACGATTCAATTAGTTTTAACCTCATTCTACTTCTTGCGAAAGTCGTACAAGTTCAACCATTGAATGGTTGAACCTACACTTACCTCCCGTAGAGTTGCCTCCCGGTATTCAATTGACTAGATGAAATGAAATCGAGCAACTAAAACTATCTGCCCTTTCCTTTTAAGACTACAGTTGTGGTTTTTTCCTAACATTTTCGTCTTCCAAGTGCTTGTTCTTTCGCAGTAGCACTTTCTATAGTTCCAATCACAACTTTTCCTGTGCTTTTTTTTTTTTTTGATCAATTAAGAAGTTTTTCTATCTCAAGGCTATTTTTTTCTTGGGATCAATACAATTATTAATCCCTTTGCGTCTGCAAGATGAAAATAGCTGGATGCCACTGCAAAACTTTTTAAACTGATATTTTAGAGATTTCAAAAGGTTTTTGCATTTAAAAAAGTAATTTTTCAAGGAAGAATAACTTTCATTCGTTTATGTTGAACAGTGAGAATTGAGTGTTGAACTGCTTTTGAACATATTGTTTAATTTTTTTTTTATCAACTATGCACTTTCCTTGTACGTAAGTTTCGCTGAACAATAGGCATTTCTAACCTGAGCTAGAAAGAATCATTAAAAATTTAAATAACGTAGGGTACAGGAGGATAACATTAATTGAAATTGTACTGAAATAGAGTAGCAAACTCGTATCACATGCGCAGTTCATTTTTCGACTGTTTTTACTTGCACATTCCTAGGAGTTTTCACAGCTGAAACGAGCACAGAGCAGATGATTTTTTCTAAATTGTACAAGTGTAAATAGAGCAAAAGTTATTATTATTTTAATCCTATATGGAACACATTCAGGTAAGGCAATCAAAATTTCAAAATGATTCCAGAGGCAAAAATATTTATCAAAATATAATAAAAATTCAAACATGTTAATTTGGGAGCACTTAGCTCCTTTTATTTCTTTGCCCGTTAAAAAATCGGAAAGAACTAAATGACCCACCCTAATATGCAATGTACCGATTCAAGTCCCTTGCCACCATGTTGCTGCCATGCAACGGAGTTTTGACTTACACGAGAGATGTCCTCCAAGCCCCCATTCAGTAGTCAAAATTTCGCTCTGTCAAAAAGGGTGTGTGTGGAACTATTTAATAAAAGTACTTAAATATTTTGACACTTGTTAATCCCCAAGAAACTGTTTAATAAAACTGTTAATAAAAGTACATAATTATTGTTGACACTTGTTAATACCTATAAACTGTTTTGAGCTATTTCCTTGGCTAAAAATTACCGTTTGTCACACAGGAAACTTAATTTTACTGTATTTCTGAGAAAAGCTGCTATTCAACATAAAATACCCATAATAATATACATAAATAATACGATGCACAAAATCAATGTAGGGGAGGGAGAGAGAGAGAGAGAGAGACAGACAGAGACAGAGATAAATTATAGTACTACACGTACAGTACGTACTAATAATAATTAAGTGCAGCCTTATAAGTAGTTTCCCGTTAAACCAGCATATACCACATTCGCTTCCAAAAATCTCGCGTTGCGCCTGAGGAGTTCGTATTAGCTATGTAATACGTAACTAGTGAACATTTTGCATAAAAAGCATTCCGCGTATGTTGAACCGCGCTATAACGTTATATCATTGTAGGCACATAAGTGGTGTCTTAGTACAGTATAAACGAAACGAGATGGAGAAAAAAAAAGTGGTTTACAAAGCTGCGCAGCATTGTCGATATTATAGCGAAAAGATATTATAACAAGCTAGACAATGTAAAGAATAGAGCGCTTAAAACGCACATTTCTTCTTTCGTGATTTTCCACATTTTTACATCATAAAACTAGAGCGGAAGGAAAAATTATTGCATTGTCGCCGTAAAATAGAATGTGAAAGGTATTAATGTTATGAACAAGTTATTTTTTCCTTCTCGGATCGATTTCTCACGTCACAATATAGAAAATCACGTAAAAGTGAATGCACGTTTTTACCATTTTGTTCTTTGCATGTATGTCCCCAAGATGTCTTATCATACTAAACTGGTGATGCTCTACAACTTTTTTGTAAATCACACTTCGTTTTTATCTCGTTTCGTTTTCAAGATAGGATTACTAAGTCTATAGTTTTCTACAAGTTGGCGAAGTACTAGGTAGATTTATTCAGTATCTCGTGGCTACTGCACCTAATAAGCTCTTATTTAAATACAGCTGCTTCAGAGGGGGGGGGGCATGGTTCTTAAGTGAGCTACTCTTCCCCCCCTCTCTCTGTCTCCACACACACAAGTACAGTGGAGCCTAATTAATGCAAACGCTCTTAAAATGAATCACTACTAAAACGAACTACATTTTTGATCCCTGCTCTCTTGTTTGTTGTGTGTGTGCACTGTTAAAACTAATGGTTGCAATTGGCACCTTTCCAGGGTGAAACGCTTGTAACATCAGCGGCACCCAGTAGGGTGCCGAGATTTCACCGTTGGCTTGGGTGAAAAACCGGCACCCTCAATTTAACAAGCAGCGCGGGTGAAAGATGGAACCGTATAAGATAGCATAATGGCACCCACACTGTTCACTATTGCAGATCCCCCTGTGCTGTGTGCGTTTTTGTTTTTCAATTGTGTTTACTTTTATTTATTATTTTTATTCACGAAGTCTTGGTACATTTTCACCTTTTATTCCGATTTGAAAATGATCGAAACTTGTAATTAAAGGCATTTTCTCACAGTTCAGACTTTCCAACATATTTTAAAGAATTTATGACTTGGATTCAACTCAATAGTTTTAAGAGGGAAGGTATTTTTTGGACCCCTTTCAAAAACAAAAACATTCAGTTGTATTTTCGATCAATAAAAAATTGAATCGTTTCATTAAATTCTAAAATTTTAATCAAGAGTAACATATTGATACGTATGAAGAGTTCGACATTTGAATATCTTTATGGAATAAAAGATAGGGGTACTTGAAAAGCAGTTTTTGGAAAACGTCAAGTTTCTCGACAGATTAAAGATCGAAATACATTTTAACAATCTATTCATTTCAAAGATGGAACAAAACAAAGTAAACTCTAGCAATAACGAACTCAGTATTCGCTATCAATAACGCCAACGAAAGATATTAGCGAAAGCACGAAATGCAAATGAAAACAAATAAGAAAGAAAGAGTCGGGTAGAAAGTGTTTTTTTTTTTCTTTCCTTTTCGCGTTCTGCTGCTTCCTGGCTGTGTCTACGCAGCATAAGAGAATCGCTACACCAGAGATAATTTTCCGTTGGAACACTTTGAATTGCTTTTACATAAGTTGGAAAATCTTAGAACTATGATTAAATGCATGTACTTACATGAGAATTCGAAGATTAAAATGAAAAAATAATCCATTTTTGTAATAAACTCGAGGT